>OX457086.1:41509349-41611673 GCA_949752835.1 Empis stercorea | reverse complement strand
AAACCGTCTATATTGGCGTTGGATTTATTTTTATTGTACACTAATTTGCAGCACAGTATATGTTTAACAACTTGTCGTGCTCAAGCAGAGTATATGCTGATTAAGAAATTAACTATTAATTGCCCCACAAGTGAATTATATAATTTTCATATTTTTATAATAATTATAAATTTATGAAACGTCTTTAGACAAAGCCAAACCGTTTCGAAGCCTAGTTGAGATTACATATGGATTAAATAAAGTAAATACGTTTATGTATTTACTTTATGTATCAATATAGTATACCTATACATATTTTGTTTAGTTTATATTAAAAAACTATGGCTATTATGTCCTTTTTGAAATTTAAACACATTTTATAACATCAGCATAAAATTATCACTGTTTAATATCTAAATTATGTGAAACTAATTTATTTTTAGTTTATTCGTCAATATTGGTTCTGAAATATGAAATATTATGTTAAAAATAAATGATTTATTGCTATGAAATTTAAAGCATGAATTCAAAATAAATAATGGTATAACTTACAAAAATATTTACCAATTCGAATATTTGAATTTTCCAATTATATTCCAAAAATATTTATGTTATAGTTAATTATGTTCTTGGATGACTGTCACAATAACAGAAAAATTATAATGTAACTTAATATAATATAATAATATTGTTTGCATATACAACTCTAATTTAATGATTTTGTAAATTTAATTAAAAACCTTAATTTTAACATAAAAATTGTTTACTTTGGGTTATCTATTTAAAAATCTTTAAATCTATATAATTATATATAGTATAAGTACTACAGCATATTTTAAAAATAATAAATTATACCTCTAAGCTCTAATTTAATTATTTTTTTGAAAAAAAAAAACTTCTGATGCTTTATGAAAAATTAAGTTGTTTATTCTTTGATGTTTAAAAATTGCGAGAATAAAATTTAATTTTATCAAATATAAAACATAAAACAACAATTTTCTTTGCTGGTTTCTTATTATTCATCTAATCAAATTACATAACATTAATTGTATTACTTAAATAAAATGTTCCTGGGTATTATAAGGTTACACAAATTTATTAAGATTTATTTTTGTGTAGAAGCTTTAAACAGATTTTTTTCCTTTATCTTTTTTTCGAATGGTGAATTAAGTCAATTTTTTTTAATTACTCACAAAAATTAAATTTAAAAATTATACTCTATTAATTATATTACTTAATTTTTTTATGGAGTAATTTAGAACAGTACTTAATTTAGTATTTATTTCTAAGATTTGTATTCTTGATGCATTTAAATTTAAAATTAATTTTTCCTATTACATATATAATTATACTTAAAGATTATGTTATTGTTTCAATAAATGTTTTACGATAATTATTATAAGTAGGTACATACCAAACTGTTTTCGGCCAACAACAAAATCAAAATATTATATTATAAGTGCCTATATCAAATACTATCTTATAGTGCACTGTATTTGTATAGTATAACTATTTTTATTCAGATTTTATACAAAATTCGAGTTAAAATTAAAATGATTATAAATGAATACATATACATATTTCTGATTATACAGTCAAAATACTAATACTTATTTAGAATAATAAAGTACAAAAGTTTAAGTTTATTTTTCAAAGAGAATAGGAATATATTTAAGTTACATTATAGGATTATAATTTAAAAAATTTTTACATCCCTTAAAGTTAGAATATTGTCAAATTTTTCTACGGAAATTATATATGTACATATATGAATACTTCAATATTTCTCCATAATTTCCACTTACTTTATATAATTATGGTATATAATATGCAGCGAATTGAGTAAGTGCAATCAGGAATAATTTTCTTTTGTTTGGAGTTAGTGAGTGCTAGCTAGATGCTAGAGTTGACTATATTTATATAATGTATAAACAATTAATATAAATCTATGGATGTAGTATATATTGGCTTAGCTTGGTTGTCTTATGATGTAGTAAATAATAGCATTCCGGTATGTAAGTATATAATCCTTTCGAAAAGAATTTGCTTCTTATAAATGGCGGTCGCTCTAATAAAACTATAAAAATTAATTCAAATTGAAGAAAAAAGGTACATAGGTACTAGTCCTCATGTTACATCATCGCTTTTCCAACCTGTAAGGCAATAAATACTGATTCTCTTGTGTATACAAACACTGTCAACTATGCAAAACATTTATTAATAGTATAAGAATACTCCTATCTTTGAAAAGAAATTAGCATGTTCTGAAAAAAGGTATTGTGTGCTGTACATATACATACATTATAGATTATATAATATGTATATTTGCACAATTCCTATTAATATATTGTTATAAAAAAAAGGCGAGCAGCCGAAATACTGATCACTAGTTTTATAACTATGGGCTTTTTTTAAATTCAATGCATATTTGGAGTATAATATGCAAAACATTTACATATGTTTTGCATATTATACACCCTCGAGCCGCAGAAATTAAAATTACAATTGTGATTGTTGCACCCTCGAGCCGCAGAAATTAAAATTACAATTGTGATTTTATACTACTACTTATACTACCTTTTAGATGCGACATTAAACCTAATTTTATTGACTATTAGAAATTACATTTTTAAAATTAAAAAGTTTTATATATTTTAGCGCCTCTAGCGGCAGAAATTTGAAATACACTTACTGGCATCGTATTCTACTCTTAATTACCTTTCCAAAGAGTGGTCAAACTTTAATATTTTTGGTGCGCATTTACTATATTAAATTACAAGTCTTTAATTGTATTTTACTGCCCTCTAGCGGCAACAAATAAGTCTATGGGGTGCCTTATTTTTTTTATTTTAGATAAGCTTTCCTGTGCTTGCTTTCCTTTGATTTTAGGTAAAGATTCACCAACATTATAACTATATGTTTCGTCCTCTAGTGGTAGAAAATTAAATAACAGCAACTGTGGCTTTATACTACTACTTATTACCTTTCATATGCGACATTAAACCTAATTTTGGGGGTTTTTGAGTATTGGAAATCACATTTTAAAAATTAACATTTTATATATATTGGAATTTAGCGCCTCTAGCGGTAGAACTTCGAAATACACTTACTGGCATCTACTCTTAAATATTCTACTCTTAAATACCTTTCCAACGAATGGTCAAACTTAATTTTCGGTGCACATTTAATATATAAAATTACAATTTTATTCGGAAAAAGATGTTTTGGCAAAATGTGAATAGCGCCACCTACTGGCTGATTTTTTAAATTCTATCAATTACATCTGGTTCTCAATAAATTAAGCTTTCCATCGGTGGGTCTACTATATACTTGAGTGTACATTAACTATATGAAATAATTGGTTTTTATTGTTTACATCGGACGGACAGACAGACGGACAGACAGACAATAGCGTTCGTTAACATAAGGGATTTTTTTTTTTTTTTAAAAGCCCTAAAAAGAAAGTCCGGGTAAATAAGTATTTAAAAATATTATCACAATTTCTTTGTTTGCAACCACATAGCATTTTCTTTAGTTAGGAGGGAGCCTTCAATTCTTTTGTACACCCCAACCCCATATTACATTATACGATTATACCTATATTATAAAAATAACCTATCTAATTATGTTTTAGTTTATTCTTAATAAAATTTCTACCTAAGATTTTTCTTTCAACAAAATACCAACATCGTGTCTACTTAGAAAAATATTTAAAAACTATCATACTTTTTCTGATAAGAGAAAATATAAATTTTATTATAAATACTTAAAACTAATTTGCTAAAAGAACTTTATAAAAAGCCTTCAATAGTCAATAGACTACAAGCTACAACACTAAGCTTTGAAATTTATAATAATTGTATTTTCCATTTGAAGTGTTTATTTGATATTTATAACAAGTTTAATATTTTAAATAAATGATAAATTAATTAAATATGTATTGGTAGTTTCAAATAAATTGTATGAATGAGAATGATTCAAAAAAGATGTATTTTCTATATTAAATTGGAAGAAGATTTCAAGAACAGGAAAGTGGTTTTATAGGAAATGGAAAATGTGTGTAATTGTGTTTATAAAACTTATTCAGAAAATAAATAATCTAGATATAACATAAGACTTCTAATAATATTTATTAGAAGTTTTGTTATTAACGAGAAAGATTTCTATTAGATAAAAAACAACTGTTCATGCTTTAAAGATATTTTTCGAATTTTGGTTCTTTATTAAAAATCAAATAGAATTTTTTTTTATTTTTAGCCCTTAGTATTTAATAGGTATGATTTGTAATAAGAAATTTATTGAAATTTTCTTGGTTGTCCATTTTAAAATTGATTTAATATTCATTCAGAAGGAAAATTTCGATAAAATACAAATTTTATGGCATTTATAAGTTGACTCTATGTCAAATTTATATTATTGTTTTATTAGTAATAATATGATATAAACTTTTCTATTTTGTAATATAACAATCATAGGTAAATATTCATATTTTCATATTTATATTTTATTTAAAAACAAAATTATAATAAAGTAAAATAATAATGAAATCAAATCACAATCCTCTCCTCTGTGACGATAATTGTCAGTTATTGCAAACATCCTGTGGGAGTTTCTTTAATTATTATTAAGTGAACTAATTTACGTAAAATTTAAAATTATATTTAAGCTTAAATTGTTTAAAACCTTTCAAAATTGTTAAAAAATAATAGAATTAGTAATTTTTTCCTTAAATAGAACTAATAATTTAATCATTGTATATATGTACTTTTAGATTTAGAGATAAAAAATATATATTATACTATTTTTCATTGATTTCTTGTAATAAAAATCTATTTCGAAACAATTGATGATATCATTTTCTAAAATTATATCAATGGAAGGAAACACAACAAACAATGATATATTTTAGACATTATTTTGCCATGATTGTGTCTCTACGGTTTATATTTTTATATACATATATAGCTACGTATATATTTTATGGATTGTATCACGAACGTATAGTAAAAATTATAAAATATATATATTTAGTTATACCAATTTATTTTAATCATTTATAAAATATAATATAATACTCAATACTAGTAAATAATTAATGTTAATTTTCTGCTATATTTTCAGGAGATCAAGTTTTGGCATTAAACAATACTAATTTATCATCATCGCTCAAAAATGTATCTCCTCACAAAATAATTAATGAAAAGGAATCAGACGAGGTTAGTATTTATATATAATACATATATATAGTATAATATTTGTATATATTTTATAGTTAAATAATAATTTTATTACCAACCATTATTTTTGTTAAATATAAAATAATTGTTGTATCAGCTAGAATATATAATTAACACATTATAATTTTATGAGTTATACGTATTGTTGAGGAGATACTATTTTTTTATGGTATTTTCCTCAGGTCAACCATTAATTTTACGGTCAAATTATTCATTAAAAAAAAAGATATTTTTCTTATTATGTATTCCTCGAAATTTATCTTTTGTTTCTGAAAATAAAAAATACATAATTTGTATGATAACTTAATATGCATAGACGACTCC
This sequence comes from Empis stercorea, assembly GCA_949752835.1. Taxonomy (NCBI): domain Eukaryota; kingdom Metazoa; phylum Arthropoda; class Insecta; order Diptera; family Empididae; genus Empis; species Empis stercorea. The sequence goes on along the minus strand of OX457086.1, from coordinate 41,606,133 downwards.
CAGAAATATATTAGGAGTATTATTGTAATAATGTCGATTTATAGTTCGGGTAACAAATTAATATAAGACAAAAATTTCAAAAATTGTTTAAGCATTTAACGATTTAACTCCTATATCTATAACGTCCTTTGATCAGACGAAATATTCCTTTATGTAGAAACATATGTAGACCATAATTTTTATGTTGGTTTCTTTAAGGCATGGATTTTGGAGCCATATGGGTTTCTTGGGTAATTCAATTAAAATTAAATATTATATCAAAATAACACCGAACAGCAATAACATGCATAATGGGTTTACTCCAATAAGATATGTTAGTTATTATTAAAGAGGACAAATCGATAAATGTTATGTACCAACGTGGTTCATGGCTTACTGTCATCCTGGCTATTATGGGTCATCAGATAGTCCTTTAGTCACAATATTCTGATTATATACACATTTTTACTATAGTACTATATAGATAAAAAGAAAAAGCATAGCGAAAGCGTGCGTGAATAAACTTTGTAGTCTATATTTGTATATAAGACACAAATATAGACTACACGACTACTTTCTTTTACAAAAACAAAAATATCTTATGTTAATGTTCTTCTGAGTGTCTGTGTATTATTTATCTTTATCCTATAGTAAATTATTTCTCTTTATTCTATAGTAAATTTTCACTTAAAACATTCGGGTCGGGGTATTCGGCAAACCGTTTTTTTTCAATATACATTAAGTTCTTAGTAAGAGAGTACTCGTACTCGAATCTCGTTCATCGAAAACGAATCATCAATTCATCGAATTAGTAGTTCGTTGAATATTTAATATTTTTAACTAATTTACGTACGATATTTTTTACATAGTGAACCTTATAATTTGAAAGTAGTTCAAAATCCTTTGGAAGTAGTTCAAATTCAGTAGTTCATTTTGTTGATGGAAATTATATACATATGTGTTAATAAAAAAAATAAATAAATTAAAAACAAAAAATCAATATATTTGTATAAACATAAAATTATAAAATACAATATTTTTTTTTTAATATTTCATTATAAAAATTAGTTCGTTAGATTATGTGCTTTGATCGTAAATTATCACGGCACGGAAGTTAAATTAGTTTCAATTTAATAAAGTATTACAAATGTATTAGTTATTTTATATAATTTTTTTTTTATTTATTAGTATAATTATTTTTTCATATCTCTACAGTTATTGCTGCGGCGTTTTGTTAAAAAAATTTCATCTTTAAACGAGAATCAAAATGAATTACAAGAAAAAAATAATTTTGTTAATAATAATATCATCATTGAAAACGACTCAATTTTAAAAGAAGATGATGAAAATATAAATTTTGAAATTATTAAATGTGAATCAAGTAAAAATTCAAAATACGACATACTTAAGAACAATATTATTAATAAAAATAATGAAATTGATAATGCCAATTACTATTGTCCACTAGCCGAAGATACCGAAGTTTCGACTTACAGAAAAGAATTAGATATAATAAAAGAAAACATGGGATCAAATGTTTCTCGCAATTCATCAAAACAACAAGAACCATATCATCAATCAAGACGAAGAACTCATTCATCAGGTACAAAACATTAATATAAATGCTATTTATTATAATTAAAAAAAAAAACCATATAATAACTTTTTTCTGCAATACATTTTCTGCTATACACACACGCATATATACTTTTAACACGATTTTTAATTTAATTTTCTTTTCTAAAAGCACATAAAATATACTAATCCCAGTTTTGTTTTTCTCTCTTTTTATTCTGTTTAACAAACAAATTTCTTTAGGAGATATTCATAACAATAAACATAATAATAGTAATTTCTATAATCTATTATCAAATAATCCAAATGACAAGTTAAGTACAATTCCCGGTTATGACCGAAATACAAATCGTGGAATTACTGGTGATAAGAAAAATAAAATCAGTAATGATGGTGGTGTTGACACAACGATAAATCATTATATTCATGACAAACACCAGAACGTTAATCAAACTATTTATAAACAACAACTACATCAACATGGGAACAGGATAAAAAACCCTAATTGTGGCGTTACAAGGAAGGATAGAAATAAATTTCGTGGTAGTTTACCAAACCATTTAGATACTGATATATTTGTTAATGAAGACAACATGGAACATGGCATTAAAAATCCTTTAACAAATTGTACGTTTAAACTAATAAAATTATAAATTTTTATATAACACATTGTAAATATATAAGTTAATTTGTTATTGGTATTTTGTATAATTTTAATATTGGAAAATTGTAGATGAGGCAGATATTTAAAAAAATATATCATTCAAAATATATAATTTTTAGCAATGTATGTACATTATATAAGTCAAACATCATTATATATGATTTAATATCAAATTATGACTATAATCTTTGTGTATAGAAATTATTATGTAAATCAGCTTTTTTTCAATTTTTAAATAATGTAGGTATAGTTTATTGTGTATTCGCAAAATTACTAAAATTTCAAGTTCTAAAATTATTATACATATGTATAATTCTGCTTATTCTGCTTATGCTTTATTGAAAAATTAACATTTTAATAATTTTCATGTGAAAATAATTATATATTTTAAAAATTGAACTATGTGTTCCAGATCATTGTAATACCCAGAATTGGAATTAAAATAAAAAGCCTTAAATAATTTAAAATTTTTTTACTATCAATTGCTGGTTTTACTATCTTTATATTAAATTAAATTCTAAATTAAAGAAAAAATGTATTGAAAAATTAATTAATTTAATGAGAAGAATATTTTGTATAAAATAATCTAAAATAATTTAACGAAATGATCTGGAATATAAATAAATAATTATTTTATATTTTTAGAAATTTATGATTACATTTTTATAAAAATTTAATTTAAAAAAAAAACAAACAAATATCTTTCCCAACAGTGAGCAGCAACAATAGCATTACCAACAACCAACAAATAACGGATTTTGTTGAGTACGTGACTGTAACTCCTAATAAGCAACAGATACCACATCAAAATAAAGAAAATAATTCTCCATATAATAATAACCATAATAGTAATATAAGTGAAAGGGAGGCAGCATCTACGAGTTCAGGATGTGGTCGAGGTGTTGATTGTGGTGATATATCTGGCAGTAATGGTAGTAGTTCGCTCCAATTTAATCAAGGTAAAGATTTTTTTCTTGTATATACTAAAGAAATATAAAAAAATGGAAATGAATTTAATATGAATAAAACTTTTTTTTCATATTTTATGAACTAATTTTTTTATAGATAAACCGGATATTCAATTGACACTTCCACTGGCACGTACAATTTTTGATCCTAGTTGTGACCAAGGATATGGTTCTGAAAGGTCACCTGAAGATGAAATGTCACAGTCATCAATATTACAAAATTTAGTAGCTGAATATCAGCAACAAAATTGGAATAATAGACTTAATGAAGAAAATCAATACGAATACAATTTTATAACTGAAGGTAAGTTTAATTTTATTCAAGGTAAAGATTTTTTAAATTAAAAATGATTGCTAATAGTTAAAAAAAATCATAGTCGCATAGTTTCGATTTAAAAATATCGTACTTATCTAGTTAAGTGCCTTTTATTTTAGTAGAATTTAATTCTCTGTTTTAGAGCATTTTCTGCTTCTTGATAGAGGTAATACGAATTGCAGAACATTAATTGAATATATGTATTTACGAAATAAATACATACATATTTATAAAGACTTTTTATTTTATTGTTAATATCCTTGCAAGGATTAAATACTAAATAAATTGGAATAAATTAAAAAAAAACACATGCTAATATTATTAATAAATACTATATTTATGTACCTATGTACTTACATCCATACATAATAAGCACCAGATTTTTTTTAACATTTTCGTGTTCGATATTCATATTACTGGCATAGTAAAAAACTAAAAAGTTACAATTTGTTTACTTCGTATGTTGTATAAGTATATACAACGTATGTATATAACGTATGTACATATTTTATCAACAAAATTTTTTTCTCAACATATTTTGAAGATAATTTTAAGCAAAATTTTAATTGTGTACTAGTTTTTAAAGAAAATTTGTTTTGACAGAACTTTCTTTGAAATTATATTATATGTGTTTAAACTTTAAACAGTGCACAATATTATGCTTAGTTAAACAAAAAATCTTCAAACTTTTTGAGTATATAAATTTAGATTAATGTGTTATATTATATTCCTTATTTTAATTTTTTTTAGCATATTCTTTGTATTCTTTTGTTGAAAAGCTTAAAATTTAACTCTTATAATTAACAAAAGAAATAATTGAGTAAAACATTGTTATCCCAGCCAAATAAAATTTAGTCAAAGTTGAATTTTTCAAATGAAAAGCATTTAACTCTTACATTATTTATGTACATATAAGCAATTATACTGAATAATTACAATTATCTAATGAAAAGCTAAAACTATTATTGATAATCGAATCAAATCTTTAATAACATAACCATACTCAAAACAATTGTTAAATTAGTAAAATAATTGATGTGTTAATGTGTTTATATGACTTATGTATATGTAACCATAATATCCAGCAATTCTTAAATATCTCATTCAATTTAACCATAATTTTTATGTCATCCCTTTCTTAGACTTTTATTATAATTAATATTGGTTTAATTTTACTTAATTGCAATTTGTTTTACTATTTTTATGATTTATGAGTACATACATAATATTTATTATATATGTACATACATTTATATCTGTCTTTCTCTTCTATATAGTCTCTAAAAATAAAATATTAAATATCTTTTAAACATAAATTGCATAAAGGGTGAAATGTATTTATATACAAAGCTACAAATTTCTCTCATAAGAATATACTATGTATATTTAGGGCTTTGAAACAATTTGTATATAATGTGGTAAGAGTTTTTCTATATAACAAATTTAACATTTGCAATAAAATTAACATGTTATCTTTACTTTAACCACAAATGAGAGAATACAAGAATACATACCATAATATTAATAAGGGTTTGTTTTAGGCAAAAAATATTTGAAGTAAAAAATACAACATTGATGTTATTTTTCATAAATTCGGAATGAAAGTCATATTTATATTTAATTCATATTTATGGCAAAATTCTTTAAATTAAAGATAAAGAAATACTTAAAGCGACATATAGTATAAATAAACAGATCCAATTAAATTTCGGTGTTATGATTTCCAATTACATATTATACTGTAATTGTGTAATTAAAATGATTTTTAATATAAATCCCACGCAAAAATTAAATGAAGGCGAAAAATTGGATAGAAGATTGTAATTAAATTAACCTAGGGATGTTTTTTTAGTCTGAAACATATTTAGATAAGAATTTTTTTTTACTATCTGATATAATTGTTGACACTTAATTGTAAATATACCATTTTACATTTTGTATTAATGAAATAGAAATAGATAATTATAAACCAATTATATTATGAGTTGAAATTTACAATACATATACAGTTTTTTAAGGGATTGGCTGGGGTCGGGTATACCTTACATAATGTGTCTATCTATACAATATTTCACTCGGAGGAATTTTTTTCCTCCATAAAATTTATCATTTCATGTCAGAATAAACTAACATTAAAATATTTTGCATCAGTTAATGTGATTTATAAAAATATAATTTATCGGATTAAAAGTTTTAAAGTCAGATTTTTTTTATTGCTAGTTATTGAGACCTTTATTATAATTCCAAAAATAAATTTAAAACATTGTTGTGGCTTTTGATATATTTTTATTTATCTTTTTTATTATGTAATATTGTGAAATAATTTGGGAGTATCGAATAAATGGAATGGAAATTGTCTTTTGTTATATTCTTTTCGAAATTAGATTTATTTTGAAAAACTTTTTTAATAATGTTTTTTTTTTACAGAATTATATATTTGCTGTAAAAAAAATAAATATATTTGTGTTTTTCTAAAAAAAGGAAATTCTCTTTTGTGATGGAACAATCTTAAACAAAAGTTGAAATAGAGGAGAGATTTGAGGTTACGTTTACTTTAATTTTAAAAATCTTTTCCTGGTAATGAATATTCAAACCTGATAAATATGTATAATTCTATATTCTATTAATTGTTAAATGTTGTAAGAGTATAATACAATCACCTCTAGAATGTAGATTTTCTTGTTTGCCTCAGTTTTGAAATTCAGAGTCATACATTAGTCCTTCAGCTTCAGGGCTTAAAATCCTAGGTGGCATATGTATGTTTAGTAAGCTACGGGTTACATTAACGTTGATAAATTTTATTAATATGTACGTACATTATATTTATATTTATTAATGTTGGTCAATGGTAATGTGCCAAACAAACCCCTATTTGTTATATGTATTTTTATATTATTTTAAATTATCTTTATTATTTTTATGTTTGCTATAGGTTCTAACTAAGTACATAATTCGATTTATATATTTATAAGATTATATTAGCTTCAAATTTTATTTCGAAATCAAAACTTTTTAATTGAAATTGTTTTATGTATATTCAATAATAAAATTAGTTGCTACATTGATTTTATTTTAAGTGAATTTATTAATATATACTTAATAAATATAGAACAATTTATCTATAAAAAAATCATTGTAGACTGTACATTTAGTGTTGAAATAGTAAAAGGTCCAAGAGGACTTGGACTATCAATATCCGGTGGGATAGATACAAATACAGCATTTCCCGGTTTAATTCGGATTAAGCGACTATTTCCCCATCAAGCTGCTTGGTCAACTGGCAAATTACAACAAGGCGATATTATTTTAGATGCAAATGGCATATCCTTAACAGGCTTAACAAATTATGTAAGTAGCTACATAATATGCGGTGTCATTTGTACAAAATCAAATTAATTTGAAATTATTTTTTGCATAATATGAAAACATTAAAATATTGTATAAATACATATTTATTTCCTTTTTTTTAAACTTTAAAATAAAAACCTCAGATTTTTGTTTATGGTAAAATTTAAATTTATATAAATTAACAGGAAGCTCTAGAAGTGCTAAGAACTATGCCAAATGACGTAATTCTGCTCATATGCCGTCCTATTGATGAGCAATATAAAAAATTATCACCACCGACCGAACCACCGAAACCACCACAAAGAACACTACAACAATCTACCTCTATACAGACTCAAACTTTACCCGAAGAATTAACTATTTTATATCCATTAAATGAATTAGATGGTCCAGTAAACCAAAATAATTTTATTGGAGTATGTTTATAATTTATATACATATATAAATAAATGTGGTTACTTTATTTTCAAATTCATTAATGCAACGAAATATTTTCATTTATATAGGAGTTTGAGATTTTTATGGTTAAACAACAAGGTTCTTTGGGATTTACATTGAGAAAAGAAGATGATTCTGTTTTAGGGCATTATGTGAGAGCATTAGTTAGAGAGCCAGCAACATCTGATGGTAGAATAAAACCAGGCGATAAAATTGTTGCTGTAAATGATGTTCCTTTGTCACCAATGACCCATGAACAGGCTGTGATATTTTTACGACAATCTGGAGATTTTGTAAAACTTCGTTTGTATAGAGATAAAGTACAAACTCCTGTTGAACCTGTTTCTCCCACCTCATCAGAAAAGAAATTAAGTTTTGGATCTGGCAAAAAAGTTATTTTAAGGTGACTATTAACACGATATAATAAGATGTCATAGAATAATTATTTCTATTTTTTTTTGCACATTTTATTCTTCCTATAGACCTGAAGCAATAAATCTTTTAACTGATTTAGCTCATAAAAAACAAAATTCATTGGGTGATTCTACGGAATCATCCAATATATCTTCAAGTAGTTCACCAAGACGCTTGAAAAGGGGACATAAATCTCAATCATCTCAAAGTGAAAATTCCGAATCAAAAAGTAGACTAAATAAGAAGATTAATTGCATAATTAATATAAACAATATTAATTTATTTTTCTTTTTAAATAGGTTCAAGTAATCCGGCTTATCTAGTTTCCAGCCAAACAACATTACTGTGTTCAGATTCAGATCGATCAATAGATAGTCAATGTTCCTATATTGTCCAGCCTGTGGATATTAAGGAATCAGATTCATCTATTAACGGTCGAAATAATCGGCCACAATTTTTAAATTTAGGAGGAAATGACAATGACAGTAGTGAAAATTCAGCAGTTGTAAAAAAGCCAAATTATCAATTTGCTGGTAAATAAACAACGATTAAATAATCAATAATGATATTATATTATATTAAATAAATTTAAAATAATAAAAAGTTAGAAATTGTTGCTAAATTATACCATGAAAATGCAATTCAATTTTAATTAATTTTAATTTGACTTTGTGAGATAATTATGGCTATAGGAAATAAAAAATAAAATCTCCTGTACCTGTCGAATATTATATTTTAATTATTTAATTAATATGAAAATACTTTAATACCATTATCAAGTATGGTACGAAAATCAATTAATTTAAATAAATAAAATATTGAATAATTAATTTTAAATTGTTAATCAAATAAGTAAAATGTTTCATTATGTTAACAATAATTATTGGTCAAAATCATGGTTTTTGTCCGGTTAAAAGTTATAATACCTGGGTAAAACAAATAAAGTTGTTTGCTAAATTAGTTTTTAAAATTAGTACATTACCAGATTTTATAAAAATAAAACTATGTTATTGAATTTACATTTTTTTAAAAATATAATTTAGCATGCACAAACACTTTCGAGTTGAATAATTTGGATAATGATGCTTTAGATGCGCCAATTTTTAATAATGCGCCTTGTAATGATGAAAATCGACTTAGTAATAATTTACCACCAGAAGCGAATGAATTTGCAAGTTTACCATGTGAAGCGTTACTTAATTCTGTTTCAAAACTTTCGAGTAACTTAAAAAATGAAACTATTTCTAATACTAATCATAAGAAGAATCCATTGTATCAATCAGTTCATGTACAACAACAAATATTTAACCAACAAGAAAATAATGAGAAAGACAGTGCAACAAAAACTAATGATCCACAAAAACATGGTGAGTGGCTATTGATAAAAATAAATCTAAAAAAAATAAATAACGCCTGAAGAAAATAGTCCTAATTGATATAATAATAACTAACCAAATTGTTTTAGTAAGAAAATGAACATACATTTATTTTTATTTTTATATACAAGGAAATGACAATTTTATAAAATGGAAAGATGTCGTTTTGCCATGTACAAATGAAAATGATAAAGAAAATTCAACTCCCGCATATAATAATTTATCAGCCGCAACAACAGCAGGTGAAAACTCTTACAATGAAGAAAATAAGGACAAAAGCTCACTTGTTCCAAATGAAATTTCATTGAAAATTGCTGAAGGCTATAAGGTAAAGGTTTTTTTAAATATAAATACAAAAAATATTATATATATGTATTTATATATGTAATATAAAATTTATGTTTTGTATATGTTGGAAGTACTGTGCCAAACACGGACAAGTGCTTACTTGAAAATACATATATGTATAATGATATAATGATACTTATACATATTGTTAATTTGGTCTTAATTTAAAGAATACTCTGAACTATGATCCTCTGATCTAGTTATATTTTGTACAAAATTATGTATGTCGTAAAATAACAAACACCGATAGCATTTCTAACAGTTTTAAAATAAACATACCATAGGTATAATCGTGTTTAGTGGCATGTCGCATCCTGATAGTGTCCTATAACAATATACTTTTGGGCGTTAACCGCATTTAAAAGAACAATCGTTATTGGTGCTATTTCACTTGACCTTATGCTATATTTGACATCATATTATTCTGTTGGTAGATTCTGTCATAAAATATTCCTTAAAGAATATAAAAATATATATGTATAATAAGAATAAAAGAAAATATGGGAAAAAGGGAATTTATAAAATGTAAGAGGTATAGTAAATTTAACAGGATTCTGTGCCTCGTATAAATTTTTTTGTTTTGTATACAAATCTATACAAAAAACTTAAAAAAACTTTTTATTTCTGCCATCGTTATGAAATGGTAAAATACTAGACTGTTTTATTGAAAAGGATATATATGGTTGAAGGACCTTTTTGAAAAGTAAACCACACAGTTTTTTAATATAATTTTTTTTTATATTGTAAATATACAAAAAAATTATTATGGTATAAAATAATGTTTATAATACAAAGGATTTCTCATTTCTCCTTTTTGTGAACAATTTTTTCTGTATACCAATTTTTTGGATATCCTAGAATTTATCCCAAGGTGATAGTTTTGTATAATCTTTTACAGAATCCTGAATCTATAATAAATGTCCAAATGAAGCGCTTATCAAACTCAGAAATCATAAATTAGAGGATATTATCTATTTTCTTGATTACAGTTTTTTATCTTTAAGTTTTTTATATCTCTAGTTTCAATTCAATAAATTTAATTATGTAAATTTTTATTAATTCTTATATGTATAGTGATATTGATTTATTTTCTTGCTGTTTATAAGTTTTATTTCAATTTTATCTATATTGAATTCACAAAGTAATATAAATTAATATTCTATTATAAATAGATGAGGAAGAGTCTTCTTTCAAAAATAAATCTTGTATTTAAAGGACATTAACTTTTCACTTAAATTTTTAAGATTTTGTTAGCATGAGTATAACCGATTCTATATTGTCTTAAATTAGTTATAAATAAATTGAATAAACAATCCTTTCAATTTCAATTTAATTCTTTTGCTCAATTATTATTAAGGAATTTAATTTCTCTAAATAAAAAGTAAATATTTCTGTCTTCAAATTTTCATTTATAATTAATTATATAAAAAGAATTGTAAAAAACATCGGTGAATGGAAAAATGTATATTCAGGTTTCAAAAGGATGTAAATTCAATTTGCTTTCAATTTTTTTTTATTAATTTACATTTTTTCGATAATTAAATTTTCATTTGAAGTAAAAAACATGGTAAATTTATTATGCTGCCCATACATTAAGCAACTTATTGCGCAACTAGTTGCGCAACTTGGAAAATTGCATAGTTTGTGGAACGGATGCGCAACCATTTTGAAGGTTGCACAGTCGGTTGCAAGAAAATCAAAAAAATTTGATTTTTGTGGGCGTGGCGTTGTTGCTGGTTGCAAGTTGCTTAGTCTATGGGGCAGTTGAGCAACCTAAATGACGTTTGATGCCAAAAAATCTATGTTTATATCAATTTTTAAATAATTGAATTATCAATTTTGTGACAAGTGAAAAGAAATTTTTGTGAAAATAAATTAAAAAACTTTTGTGTTAATAGCTAATAAAGTTTTAACTTCACACAAATTTTTTTTTAATAATTGATTTGACATTTGACAATCTTTTGACAGCGAGATAAAAAAAAAACATTTTTATTTGATGGTTGCAACGAAGGTTGCTAAAAAAGTTGCATAGGTTTGTGGCGTGGTTGCGCAACTATAGTCGCAACTAGTTGCGCAACAAGTTGCTTAATGTATGAGTTATAACATAACGTAGGGAAAAAAGTTACCCGCGCCAACATTTCCTATTAACAAAAATTTTTAAGATAAAAAAATATAAAATAATAATACACTCGTCAGAGATTATACTTGAGATTTATGATATTTCAAAATTTATTTATGATTTTTATCATTTTTGTGAGCCAATATTATATTATAAAATTTATTTTAGTAGATGCGAGTTCATAATAAATAACTGGCATCTACTAAAAATAGATATATAATCATATAAGATTCATCAAATCATTTACGAATAAAAGCTTCCCTAAATACTTGAAGAATTGATTCATTTTTAATTTTCTTGATTTTTTTTGTGATTCTGAAAAATTGAATTGTTTCAGAATTCTGTGATATAGGTAGGTATGTATATTTTTTCAGAATTTTTGAAATAAAAACTTAACAATGTTTTGATATTTTTTCAACTACTTTAAAAAATCAATTTTTTAAAATGTGAGTTTATGAAAAAGTTATTAAAATCACAAAGGAAATTGATAATCTATTTTTAGAGGTGAAAATTTATCTAAAATTAATTTTGAAGCATAATTCAAATATCAAATATCACAGTTTACAATTAATCCACTTTCTAGCATTTGCCCTAGCTAGCCTGTCATAGCTATAGCGTACCTGGTATAATCTCTTTCCTATTCCAATAAAAATGTTAGCGGATTATTCTTACATGTTTATTGTGATTGAGAAATAAATTTCAAATACAAAGTAATATTTCCAATAAGATATAAGAATACAATAGAATATGAAATTATCTGTTGTTATCTGTCTGGTGAAGCACCAGACCTTACTGCTGAGAAAAAACTAGCTGATTAATTTAGAAGATTAATTCTTGTATCGTTTACGTTACGTCAATGATTGAATTCATCATATTAAAAATATTATTGAACTTCAGCAAATATAACCTTACGTTAATATTCATTTTTACTAAACTATATTCATATTACTATATATTTAAACAATTTAAATTGAACTAAAATCAAATATCAAACTGATTAAATATAATATCCTTTTGTTTTTTATTATTATGAAAATAATCCTATTTACTCGTTAAATAAAATTTTCTCAGTTTTCCTTTGTATATATCCTTTTGTTCTCTGACTTTACAGCTTAAAATATCGCGTTTTATTTATTTTCTTCCTTAATTTGTACGGTAAATATTTAAACAAAAAAAGTAATTAATTAAAAATAAACATTAATATTTTACTTATATTTAAAGGACTTATATATATTTATTTTTGAATTTATAATAAAACATTAATTATATATTTATACTTGCTTAAAATCGTCGTATTTATATTATACATAACTTTTTAAAGAAAAACTTTTTACTTTTTTTTTTGTCCAGAAGCATTAAAATTCTTCTCTGGTTGTCATGGCAATGTTAAAAATAATTTTACATTTTATCGAAAGAATTGTTTACAATAATGTACATAATAAAAGGTTACAGAAAGTTATAATTTCAATTAAAATATTGGTAAAAGAGTTTATATTTCTGTATACCTATACATATAAATACCAAGTGTATCTTATCTATGTATGTATTATAGTATATTATATATAAATTAAAAGTTATTCAATCGATATAATTCCTTGAGGCTCATCCTTCATCATCGATGTGAAACGGTATCACGTACGTTTATGTATTTTGTTGTTGTTTTTGAGGGTTTATATTTGAATTTAATACTTTAAAAAAAATCCATTACAAAGTTTATTTTGCATAAAAAAATAATTGTATACGTGTTGTCCGACATTAAAGATAAGTATTAAAAATGTTAAAGCTATATTTTCAAAAATTATCCTTATTTTTTTAAACTGTGTAATTACATTAGGATTAGAAGATCTAAATGTTATAATTTAAATCGTACCTACAAATTATTAAAAATCCAATAAAGAAATGAAGAATATATTTAAAGAATTTAAAGAAAATAGTTAATCAGTCATAGCCATTGCTGCTTAGTTTATATACCTATTTAGATTAAATTCTCGGTTATAAAAATAAACAGCAGCAGATTTATTATAGAAGATAATAGATTAAAGAAGTCTGACGAAAATTAAATTGTTTATTATTCGTACATATTTCTTATATCGCATATATTATATTCGTACATATTTCTTATATATGTCCGATCCGAATAACTTTAATACCAATCAAATTACCAAAAGAATCTTGAAAATCTAAATAAAAAAAATTAATTTTCAGACAGTCTGTTTTCTGGTTTATACAAATATTTATAATTTTGGTTTAATAAAATGTTTTTTCTATAAATACTAATTTTTATTCATAAATAAAAAACAGAAAATATGAAATTTTCAAATATTTTTTCATTTGAACCTTTTTAAAATTTAATGAGCGTTTTTTTCTATATTAAATTCAATAATTTTTTTTAATAAATTTTATATACATATGTATATGTACATATATAAAAAAAAGTTATATTTAAAAAAAGAAAGAAATAGAATTTTTGAAAAATCAAGAATCTTTTCCAAGAAAACTTTTAAATTAAATAAACATATTTTCGAAAGCCTAAGTGCTTGACATTTAACATTCGATTTTCACCATATATGAACAGATAAAATGTTACACAATATTTTTTTATATCTCTTTTTAAATCCGATTTACAGAAAGTAGAATTATTTGTCGACGTAGATAGAAAGAGTTTTTTCTTATAGAAATAATTTTAAATGAAATTCTTATACATACTATTACTATTATTATTTTATTTTTTATAAAAATTTTCTTAACTTGGTCAAACTCTATCGTAACAGAAAAACTTCCAATAACATCGTTTAAATTTACTTTAATATTTTAAAATAAAATAGAAAATTAACAAGAAGTATTATAAAAATTTAAGTAGATTTAAAGTGAAAATTTTAGTATGTATTAAGGGTTTATTTACAGAACCTGGGAGTGTTAAATTATTCAAATTTACTTATATACTTTTTCAAGGTGTTTTAATGATGTTGATTATCTTGATTTTTGGAATACAATTTTTAAGTTTGAAATCTATACAAAAATTTAAATTAAGTTAATAGGATTATTTTTTATTTAATTCTTTCTATATTTTATAATTTTTTTTATAATACATATATATGTATTATACGTATTTGATTTGAAAAAGGATATTTTTTTCATTAATTTTTTTTTACTTACATAATGTTTACATATTTTCTATTGTTAGATGTTATCAGTTGAACTTAATAGAGGTTGGAATAGTCGCCTTGGATTTAGTTTACAACCAGATACAAATTCAACTTCTGGAAGTGTTATAAGTGCAATTTATGGTGATAGTGTTGCAGCGAGAGATGGACGTTTAAGAGCCGGTGATATTATTGTATCGGTAAGTGTTATTATCTTGTAATAAGTTTTTTAACTAAAATGTTTTATTCATTATTTAAGTAGCTTTAGAATGATTTTACAAAATAAGTTTTAACCCATTTTCTCAAAATTTATTAACCTTTAATTAATCTATATATTTTCATAATCGTAATAATAAATTGAATTAAACGATTAAATTAATAATACCATTTAAATTTTTTTTTACTTATATACATATATATCCAAAGGCATTTTCATCCCACATAAAATGTGTATAAGTAAATATTTGGTGTGCTGATGAAATGAATTACTCATATCAATAATTATTAAATTTAATTGGGTTTTTGTAAATTATTCAATAAAATATACGAAAAATGTCTGCATAAATACCATCTGTTATAACAAAAATCAAAATAAATCTTATGAGGTTGCTTTATTATAAAATTTCCCGTCACAGTTGTTTGGATACAAATAATTTATTCAAATTAAAACAGATCAAAAAGTTTTCCTAACAATTATCTTATTTTTTATTTTATTCACGTATACCACATTATTAATATTATATAAATTTTAATATATACATACATCTAAATAGGTTAATGACGAGCCTGTAAAAAATATGTCAACATCAGATATTATTGATTTTCTTCGCATTATACGAGGAGCAATACTCATCACTGTTCTACGAAAGGATCCTTAAAAAGTTAAGTATTTAATTTACAACAAGATTTAATATATTTTGTAAATTAACAATAAAAAAGGGTCAATTTGTAAGACAACAAAATATTAAATTTAAGTTAAATATTGATGTATAGAAATGTAATTAAAATTTTTTTCTTATTTAATTCTAAAGGTTTTGTAAAAAAAATTTCTACGGTCACTTTTCAAAAATGAATTTAATCATTTCATGTAATTATTAAAAATTCATTTCATAAGATTTTGTAATATTTCAATTAATATATCATTGTGTACCTCATCCCTTAATGTTCTTAGTAATTTTATAAGTATAATTGTAAAAAAAAAATTTGTGATAAAAATTTAAATTTAATATATTTTTTTCCTAAAAAAACAAAAACTAAAGAGCTTCAATTCGAAGATTGGGAAATTTATTTAGTGCGCCTAATTTTATAGTACTAAAAATCTATAAAATATTGAAATAAACTAGAGTTTTGTTATAAAAAACCATAAAAAGTGTTCAAAAATTACAAGAGCAAAAATTTATAAGAAATATTTACATGGTATATTTTTATGTATGGACAATTATTTTGTTTGGAATTTATGAATAGTGAATGATTTATAAAAAAATGATGGTGGACACTAATTGCGTTCCAAATACGATCTGCTTATACAATATTTATTACAAATGTACTAGAACATATATATGTATTTCTCGGATTATTAGTTTTGGTTTTCTTTAAATAAATAAACTATGTGGTCCAATCGTCATAATGTTGTGGAATAAAACACAATAACTATAATTGGAAATGGATAATCAATCCTAGAAATTACAATGAATGTTTTTCATATTATTTGAAGAAAAAATTATTTCTAAACATGATTCTAGTTCAAAATAACACACTCAGATGACTAGAATATGGTCAGACTTGGATATTATGATACCCAAGCCCAATAATATCTATTATTGTATTTTTAAATATATTAAATTGGCTTCCTCGCCTCTCTGTAATTGTCATTCAACTAATATGTATAATAATATTTTTATGAAGCATCAGGCAATGACGAATAGAAAAATTGCAACACAACGAAATGGTGTCCTTGCATAAAAATTACCCTAAAAACTATATCTTATGAATATATCTTATTTATAAATGTTTTCGTATACATTTTGTTAATCCATTAATAAAATTATGCCATAATATAAAAGTAGAAAGTTTAAGGCATTATAAAATGATTTTATACAATATATTCATATTGTTAAGATTTTATTTATTTATTTTCATATAATTTATCACCGTAAAAAATAAAAATTATAAAACAATAAAAAATAAAATTATTTATACTCTAAAATTGTCTTTATTTATTTAAGGTTAAGGTTAAGGTTTAAGTACAGGGATGACACTGAAGCGCCTCGTCACTGCAGCCATAAGGCTTATTGTAACTTCCCTCATAGTTACTCATCTATCAGACCTGTACTGCGGATGAAGCTGTACAGATTTGATAGTGATATGTTCCATGTATCAGATGGAGAAATGGTGTACCCTTGCAGATACCTTAGCCTCCTGTTAGAGAGGGCCATGCATTCGCAAAGTAGGTGTTCTGCTGTCTCATCTTCTTCTTGACAGTATCTACATACTCGTTCCTGTGATAGCCTCAAAGTGTGTAGGTGTTTACGTAATCCATAGTGTCCTGTTAGGAAGCCAGTTATTGTTTTGACCTTTTTCCTGCTACACGTTAGGAGTTCATTTGTCCTCTTCTTCGACGGCCCCTTCATGAAGAGTTTGGAGTGTTTCATTCCGATTTTGTTGTTCCATGAGTTGATTTGAGCGCATCTGGTTTCTTCCTTTATTAATCCTTTGAGATGACATTTTGGTACTCCGCAGAATGGCTCTGGACCCTCAAAAGTTGAGCCCGCACCTTTCTTTGCCAATTCATCCGCCATCTCATTACCTTCATATCCCGTATGTGCAGGAATCCATGATAAAGTGACCCTGTTTCTTTCTCCTAATGTAATCAGGGTGTTGAAACAATCTATTACAGTGTTGGATTTCATCTGATGAGAGTCAAGAGCCCTAAGAGCTGCCTGACTGTCTGAGTAGATTGTTATGGTTTTGTTGGTGTATCCTCTGCTTAAGTTTTCTTGTGCGCACATTTGGATTGCGTAAACCTCTGCTTGGAATACCGTCATTAGAGATCCTAAGTTTTGTGTTCTGTTAATCCTGGGTCTTTTACCGTAGACACCAGAACCTACCCCTTCATCTGTCTTAGAACCATCCGTATACCATTCTAGTTCTGTAACCCTTGGTTTTGTGTGTTCCCAGTCGTGTTTGTTTGGAATCACTATGTTGAATGGTCTGTTGAATATGTATTTGATCTTGCAGTCATCCCTTGGCATGTCAAGATATGATTTATTGTTAGCTGCTAATTTTACAGAGGGATGATTACACAACGCCCTTTGATCGAGACCTTGGTAGCCTTTAATTCTCATAGCACCCATCTTCGCTTCTTCTTCTAAGGTTATGTGAAGTGGGGCTAAGTTCAGCAACACTTCTAGCGCTGACGTTGGCGTCGTGCTCATTGCTCCAGTTATATTTAGACATGCTACTCTTTGTAGCTTGTTTAGTTTGTTCTGGATGTTTATTAGTTTACTTTTTTTCCACCATACTACCGCCGCATAGGTTACAATCGGTCTGCTGATTGTTAGATACATCCAATATGCTATTTTTGGATGTATACCCCAGGTCTTGCCGCATATACGTCTGCAGGTCCACAGGGAAAGGTTTGCTTTTTTGATGATGTTGTTTATGTGGCTATTCCAGTTAAGCTTTTGGTCCAGGATAACCCCCAGGAATTTGGCTTCCTTAGAGAATGCCAATTCTACTCCAAACAGCGTTGGTTTGTTCAGGTTATCTAACCTATATTTGTTGCTGAATGGGATTATGATGGTTTTGTCCGGGTTGACTCGAAGTTCCTCCTCTATACACCAACTTTCAACTATGTTGCATGCTCTCTGTAGCAAGTCACACTGTACACTAGTGAATTTACCTCTGATTATTATCGCGAGGTCATCCGCATATCCCTGACAGTCAAAGCCCTTATCTTGTAATTTGACTAGTAGTCTATCCACTACTAAGGACCACAGGAGGGGTGAAAGAACACCACCTTGAGGACATCCCTTTACAGTTCTCGCTTTAGTGGTGAATCCGCCAATCGATATTTCTATTTTCCTGCTTGTTAGCATGGATCTGGTCCACCTGCAGATTCTATCGCTTATACCTTTCTCCCTCATTGCCCTGATGATAGATTCGTGAGAGGTATTGTTGAAGGCTCCTTCGATGTCCATGAAGGCCACGATCGCTACTTCTTTATCTGCAATAGACTTTTCTATCATACCCGTTAAGTTGAGTAGCGCCATCTCGGTGGATTTACCAGCTTGATACGCGTACTGGTATTGGTTAAGAGGATTATGAGTGAGGGTTGTTTCTCTTATATATCTCTCTATTACTTTTTCTAGAGTTTTCAGAATAAAAGACGATAAGCTGATGGGACGCAGGTTTTTCGGATCCCCATCTGCTTTCTTGTTAGCCTTTGGAATGAATACTACCTTAACATCCGTCCATGCTCTTGGTATGTGTCCCCATACCAGGCTGGCCTTAAAGAGCCTGGTTAGTACGGGGATGATTGTTTCTTTACCCTCCTGCAGTAATGCCGGAAAGATCCCATCCGGTCCTGGTGATTTAAAGGGCTTTAGTGTACTGATGGCCCATTTTACTCTTTCCGGGCTGACGATATTGGAAGCCTGTTTCCATTCTTCACTCAGGTTCGTGCCGATATCGCTTGTTGTCCTCGGATGGATAAATTCTTCGTTAACCTCTAAGGTTGTGGCTCCTGGAAAGTGTGCCCTCAATAGAGCATCAACTGTTTCCTCTTTTGTTTCTGTATAGCTACCATCCGCTTTCTTCAGAAGGCCAATGGAGCCAGTTGTTTCATTTGCCATAACCTTGTATATTCGTGCTGCTACTGGTAGCTCTTCAATTTATTTATTTATTTTAACATACATTTTAAGTTTCGGAATTTATAAGAAATTAAAAGCTGTATATATATATCAATACAAAAAGAAAAAAGTAAGTATATTAAGTTTTAAAAGAAAGTAAGACGAAAATTTGTGCAAAACCAGATTTTTTTTTTTAATAAACGCATTCATACATTATTTGTTAATTGATAACATGATAGTATCAAATCCATTTTGTATAGTTTATGCGGATGAAAAGCTGTCAATATGTAATTATATAAAAAAAATTAAATAGTTAATATAAAACCATATTGTAAAAGGTTCTACATTAAGTTCGGAAATATTATATTAATTAATTTTTTTATTCATCGCTGAATGAATATTCTTATTTTTTTTTACAGTCAGTGTAATATTCATAATTATATTAATTTATTAATTTAAAATCAGTCCTTTAATATATAAATTAGTATTTCACTTTATTGTTTTTTAAAGCAAAATTTATATTACTTATATTTTTTCACAGTTAGTAAGTACATACATACATATTATTATTATTATTATGCTTTCCCTGCAAACTTGAGAGGCCCGATTGCGGTCGGAATTCAGTGGTAAGTTCAGGCTGAAGTCAGGGGTAAATTTGCAGTGAAATTTAATAGGCCATCGGGAAAAAACTCAGGGGTCTACACTAACACATACAAAAGAAAACTACTTCCATTCAGGTTGGATTCAGGCATGAAATCAGCCCCTAATACAGGACTGAATCATGACTGAATAGAAGGGCTTCCTGTTGTGACATAATCAACAGGAAGCCCTTCTATTCAACCATGATTCAGTCCTGTATTAGGGGCTGATTTCATGCCTGATCTATGGCCAGAATTCTGGCCAGATCTATGGCCAGAATTCTGGCCAGATCTATGGCCAGAATTCTGGGCTGAACTAAGCATGAAATAATTTCATTCAGGCCTTATTTTAATCATTTAAATTTTAGTTGTTTAAAAAAAAAACATTATTTGACCAATAAAAGTTTTTTTTATTTTAATTTTTAATAAATTATGGTTTTTAAATAATTTTTCATAATTATTATTGTTTTTTATTTTAGTGTTTACTTTGTAACTTTATATTGCCACAATATAAAGTTACTTTGTAACTTTATATTGTGGGCCTTTAAAATACATTTTTTTACTTCTTTTTCGTATACCGGGTATCCCCCTAAGTTAACACCACATCCATCTGCAAATATAATGTTATTTTTATTTTTTATTTTGGAAATTTTATTTTATTTTGGAAAAAAGAACTCTTACCATATAAAATTTGAGTAAACATTTTATATTTATTTAGTGCCAATTTCCCCTGGCTTCCATTATAATTATACTCGCTGTATAATTGGTCAACAGCTATGAATTTAAATGCATTATGCACACTATCTGGCTGAGTTTGAAATTTCTTGAAGTAATTTGTCTGTAATTAAATTAATGTAATAGTGTATAAATTGTATTATTATTATTATTATACCAGTTTTTGAGCGAAATCTGAATTATTGATCCGTTCTTCTAATTCGTCCATATCTTTCTGAAGTTTCAATGGAAATATTGCCTCCAATTCCAAGTCATCAGCATCTTTGGTCTCACCAGTTAACTTTTTTAATAATTGCTGACTTTTTTTTGAATATATAATATTTTCCCTTATTAGGGAATTCGTTGCCAATTCAAAGGGCTCTTTCATTGAAATCTGAAAATTGTAATTGTATTTGAATTAAGTAGTTTAAATATTTAATTCATCAGTTTATTGAATTTCTTTCAACACTTACCGCTCAATAAAAATTATTACGATTTTAATACTTTTTTTCACTTTTTTTTGATACAATATTAATTGTCTTTAATCCATAAATATAAATTTTTTTTAAAACCACGCTATTTTTTTAATCTTCAAAAATCTTATGAATCTCTTTTTTTTTAATAAAATAAAATATTTTTTTTAATATAAATATTACTTTGTAATTATATTAATTCATAAATATAATAAATTTATTAAATTTTTTAATTTTTCTTCACTTTTCTATACTTTATTTTTTTTCACACACTATATATTTTTACGCACAATAGAACAATACACGACGATCTATTAAATTTTCAACTAAAATGATACTTCCGGAAGTATGGAAATTATGCCTGAATACAACTACACCATTCAGGCCTGAGCAAATTCACACCATTCAGGCCTGATCACACCATTCAGGCGTCAGGCCTTGAATTCAGGCCAGAATAGAACAACTGAATTCAGGTCAGAATATAGGTAATGAATGTAGGCCTGAATTTAACTACTGCATAACTACAATAAAAAAGAGACAACAATAAATAATTTTAAAATAATATCTTTTGTTCCACTTACTCGCTGAAAATTTTACACAAATACAACCCTGCAAACTTGAGTTCAGGGCTTACAACCACATATGTAGGAAAATTTTGGTAATTACACAATAAAAAATATGTATTAATGAATTAGTGTAAAATTTAAATTTTCGTAAAAATATGCGTAAAAATATATAGTGTGTACAAAAAAAAAAAAATAAAAAAGTGAAGAAAAATTATAAAATTTAATAATTTAATTATATTTATGAATTAATATAATTACAAGTAATATTTATATTAAAAAAAAATATTTTATTTTATTAAAAAAAAGAGATTCAGAAGATTTTTAAAGATTTCAAAATTAGCGTGGGTTTTTTATTAATTAGTTATTGTTGCAGCGAGTATAATTATAATGGAAGCCAGGGGAATTGGCACTAAATAAATATAAAATTTTTACTCAAATTTTATATGGTAGGAGTTCTTTGTTCCAAAATAAAATAAAATTTCCAAAATAAAAAATAAAAATAACATTATATTTGCAGATGGATGTGGTGTTAACTTAGGGGGATACCCGGTATAAGAAAAAGAAGTAGAAAAATGCATTTTAAAGGCCCACAACCGGCAATATAAAGTTAATAAATAAATACTAAAATAAAAAACAATAATAATTATTAAAAATTATTTAAAAACCATTATTTATTAATAATTAAAATTAAAAAAAAAATTTTATTGGTCAAATAATGTTTTTTTTTTAAACAACTAAAATTTAAATGTTTCAAATTAGGCCTGAATGCAATTATTTCATGCTTAGTTCAGGTCAGAATTCTGCCATAGATCAGGCATGAAATCAACCTGACTGGAAGTAGTTTTCTTTTGTATGTGTTAGTGTAAACCCCTGAGTTTTTTCCCGATGGCCTATTCAATTTCACTGCAAATTTACCCCTGACTTCAGCCTGAACTTACCACTGAATTCCGACCGCAATCAGGCCTCTCACGTTTGCAGGGATAATAAACTGTATGGATACATTACAGACTATTATATTAGAATAACATTTTTGTCATATTTTTCTGGCTCCACAATGAGAGAAAATTATATATTCTGGAAAAATGTAGAAAATGTAGAATAAAAAGTAAAGAGAAAAACGAATTTCTCTACTTTTCATTCTGCATTTTCCAGAATTATCTCATTTTCTGTCTTTTTGGAGCCAGAAAAATATGACAAAAATGTTATCTAATATAATCGTCTCGTCTGTATCTGTATACAGTTTATTAGTTTGTAGTGTAACCCCTCTCCCTAATACAGGACTTACGGCGTATAGCATGATTTTGTCCATATAACTAAAAAATCTGGAATTTTTTTTAATTCAAAATAAAAAAAACAAATATTTTTAGTTTTTTGGTTGAAAATGTATATTATAAAAATAATTAATACAAACAATCAGGATATAAATTTTACTTGTGCGTAATGTTCTAACTATTTCTAGGTCTTTAATATTAATATTTTTATGAATAACACAAATATTCATAATTACACGGACTACTTCGTAATATATATTTTTTTCACTTTCCACATTAAATTATTTTTAGCGTATTAAATATTTTTAATTTTACTTATCGTAAATTAATAAAAATACGTCTAATTGTTAGAATAAAATTAAAATTTTTCCTATGTTTTATTTCTTATAAATGACTACTCACAAAAAAAATTTTTTTATTATGCTGGAGTTACTCTCGCCGTTGACGCGTGTGCCGCTGCCGCATGACGCGTTCGAAAGTCAAAGGACGCTGGTGACGCTTTGAGTAGATACTCTCAAAGCGTCAACGCGGCATGAGTTTAAAATAATTTTATTTTGTAATTTTTATAACCTAAAAATATATTATAATAAATCTTTTTAAAAAAAAATTAATATATTATATCTGCTCGACCAGAGAATTTTAAATCTCAATATAAAAATACAAAATATATTTTTTACATTGGCATTTGAACGCGTCAAAAGTTGAAATCAATTGAACTTGTCTGCGGCAAGATTACAATATTGTGTGCTTATTATACAAAGTACTTCTAAAGTACTTATTACAGTTCCTAATTGAGAGTACAGAATAGTAGTTACCAAATATAATTTTTTTTAACAATTTTTCAATTATATTGACACAAATTTCTTATACAAAAAAATAATTTCTTTCATTATTAGAAATCACGGGCGTCACGAAAACGGTGAGATTATCAGCTTCTATACATTTCCATACATTTGAACTCTTTTTTGACATTTCATAACTTCAGCGTCACTCGCGTCAGCATCACGAGCGGCGAGAGTAACTGAGGGGTTACTCTTCGACCTTAACTGGTTTTTTGTGAATGTTTTGGTGGAAAATGCAGTCCAGAAGCTGTACCCCATTAAACCAGAAAATGACGGTGACGCCAAAGTGATAGTAAAAAAAGCTCTTTTACTCAATTTTGGCATGAATTGCTCATTTATTCAATTTGAGTCACCAATAGAACTCTAAAGTGAGTCATTTTGCTATCAGACGGAATTTGAGTCACCAATAGAACTCTAAAGTGAGTCATTTTGCTATCGGACGGGAGTCACTTTGGCGTCCCGCAATCTCTTAATTTCAGCGTCACTTCCTCTCTACATTTGCATACGTTAGATGATACACTTATGATACTAAAATGATAGTATATGTGATACGCAGGGACCATCTAGTGATACGGTTTGGTATCATTTTGGTTAACAAATGGTTTAATGGGACGTTTTGGGTTCGCCAAAAGCGAATTCGTTTATTGTCTTAAAGGGGAGAGTTCAAAATTAACTGACTTTAATGTGCCTTACAGACGTTGTTCTGAAATTGTATCATACTCCCCCCGGTGAAGGATTTAATCCTTAACAATCTTCTTCTATTGGTAACTTTATTAATTTAGTGGATGTTTTATAATTATTAAAAAAGCATAAATATGTCTAAAAATTAATTTCTAAAACGTAAAAAATTTTCAAACTAAGACCTCTCCCTAATATATAGGACTTTATTATTATGTACTCTTTTGATAAGATAATGTATTTAAAGAAAATAATTAGAAGGTAAATAATTGGTTTATTGTTTATTGTAATATTATAAACTGTAAATGAATTGGCGGCCTAAGCCCTAAGCAAATGTTTAATGTTAACATAGTGAATAATTTTAATTTGATTTTTAATTTGAAAGTAAATGTATTGGCTAAATTAAAAAATTTATGTTACTTAAGACAAATAAAATCTAATTTTAAGAAACCTGAATGTCTGGCAAAACAGAATTTATTATGGGTATATTCTAAGAAAATAAAATTAATGTAGGTAGAAACAAAATTAATTTCGATAAATGGAAAATATTGTTGTTTATACTTTCTTACAGAATGGTAAAAAATAGGAGTAACAACTGACTGGCAATTGTAAGTATGTATAACATAATGTCGATGTAGTAAGACATAATATTCCGGTGTTGCTGGGTTCGATAAAAATATATCGATATACCAATGTTTAATGTTTAATTCATGATAATGTAGAATTAAATAGAAATAAGGAATTCCCTATTATTGCTTTAATAAAAAAAGGATTTAAGTCACAGTGAATTTCAAATTTTGACAGCCCCATATATTTTATATGGTATGCCGGATTGCAAGTCACAATGAACGTGTCGATACGAATTCACTCGAAAAGAGGTAAAAATATTTTAACTTTGCCGGATGGGTCGAATGACATAACCTATAAATTATACATTTGAATTTGACATTTTTTGAATTGTTATGGGGCAGTTTATTGAAAAATGAAAATGTTAAGAAGCATCCAGTATTGTATAATAAATGCAGAAAATATTTATTTTAATACATAAAATAAAATTAAAATATATATTTTTTATATAAACGGAACGAATATATTGTGACTATAATTTCTTTTCGAAACGACCGGTGATTTTGATGATCTCTTGATAGCCATTCATTAACACGTTGACAGAACTCTTATTTTTTTTGTTGAACCGCTCAAAAACAAATTATGTATATGCATTTTTGAGATATTTTGATGCAGTAAGCACCGAAATGTTCAGATTCGCAAAAAAAAAATGGAAATGCATAATTTGAAACTTTGGTTTTTGACGACTATTGTCCTTTGTTATGTTAATTACTAAATGTTGATACTATTGCTAATACAACTTTAATGGTCATGACAACTATAGTTGTCATTTGCTATGAGAAGATTTTTTTTTACGACCATAGTTGTCATAAACCTCAGTAACGAACTAGCCGATCTAGCCAGGAAGGCCCTATACGTATACAGTAAAATTCCTAAACACAACGAGGTGGATCTAACAAAATCAAAGAGCTCCCATCCATGTCACGGTGTAATCATTGGATGTAACTTACACATTTATGTATATTTAAATACAATCGATTATAAATTAATATGAGTTCAATCTATAACTCAAATTTTAGTTTTTATTAACAGTGATTATAGCCGCTAATGTTGGTGTTTCTATAATCTATATCTATACGATTGGTGGTGCTATACATTTTACAGTGCATATTTAAAATAATTAATTTCAGAACATTACTACGGGGAATTCCTCTACGATGATTTACAGTGCTGTACGATGAATTTCGTTTTAAGTATTTGTACATTTACAGTCACCCTGTATTATATTATT
This sequence comes from Empis stercorea, assembly GCA_949752835.1. Classification (NCBI taxonomy): domain Eukaryota; kingdom Metazoa; phylum Arthropoda; class Insecta; order Diptera; family Empididae; genus Empis; species Empis stercorea. The sequence goes on along the minus strand of OX457086.1, from coordinate 41,579,555 downwards.
CTATTATATTATGTAGATAAAGTTTTAAAGAGTTACTTAGCTGTATTTTATTATATGTTTATGTATAATTTAAAATATTTTAGATAACATTTTTATTATAATGGAGTATCATTTATTATTATAAAAAAGAAGTAGCACAAAATTAATAGGCCGAAAACAAACATTCAAATTGAATTTTTATTTTATTATATAATATATATGTACTTTTGTGATGTTACATTTACATTATTATTCGGGTTGCGAATATATAAGAAAGGATAAAAAGGAATAAATATATAAATGTCCTTGTATTATTAATGGTAAGGGTATAAAGCTAATTTAATAACGAAACATTTATATTTTACATTTCGGATGGACCTTTTCAAAACTTATTAAAAAAAACAAAAATATCAAACTTAGGGGTACATTTCAGATATACATACATAGAATTGTATTATTATAAAATCAATAAAAAAATTTGGAATACTATATACCAGGAGATTTAAATTTGTGTTGCAACAAGAAATATTCCATCGCTCAAATTTTAAAAATAGATACATATAATTTTATAATTTAAAATATGCACCATCAACTTTTAGGCAAATGTTTTAATTAAAGTTCATGAAAATTGAATACACTTTTAGTTAATATATAACAATATAACAATAATTAATTTCCTACTTGGTAACAATTTAATGTTTTAAAATACAGTAAGGTGAGTGCTCTATAATTTCATAATGTACAGTCAAAAATTATGTATAACTAGTTGGATGTTTTCATATATCTGGTTATATATGAAAATTCAATTTCCATATTATAAATTGTAGTACCCCATTCACTCAAATTATTATTTTTACTCAAATTCTATTGAGTTATTTATGACCAATGTCTTAAAAACCAACAATCAACGTGCGTTTATTTTCGTTAGAGAATTTTTTTATATTCAAAGCAATAATTTCATTTCATATAAAAAAAGTTTTTTTTTGGTTTTTCTTCGCACATATGATTGTATTGCATAATCTTATGAATAGTTTTGTTGGTATTCGCACATTTGAAAATTTTCTAATTCTTAAATAAATTCTAATTTTCAATTTTTAGCTAAAGGAAATATAGTTTCTTCTATATTTGAAGAATAGTACAGGCGTTTGGGTATTTTTGGTAATATCGATTAAACAAATGCATGGAATATTTCATGATTATACAATATATTTAACAAATCAATAAATTAATAATATTTTCTGATTATACAATATTATATTCATAAATTTTAAAACTATATATTAAAATTTGGTTAGCTTTAATTTAATTTGAAAAAATGTGAATTGAAATGAAAAATTTATTAATTCAATTTAGAAAAGATTAATATATTTCTAAACATGTTTAATTCCTTTTAAAAGCTAATAATAATCATACACTATTCCTGCATGCATTTGTTTAATCGATATTACCAAAAATACCCAAACGCCTGTACTATTCTTCAAATATAGAAGAAACTATATTTCCTTTAACTAAAATTACGTCTCTACGACAATTGCACCACAAGTTATTGTCATTTCGCAGAACTGAAAGTCGTATTGCATTGTTCTCGTATCGAAGAACTCTGATGGGATTATATATCCCAGGATATTTCTACTAAACAGGATAATATAAGAAAAAAAAATATTTTACATAATGTTTATTGAATTATTCTTAATTCAAAAATGCAAAAAAATTTAAAAAATCCAAAAGAAAACAATTGTTACTGAAAGGGTTAATACATTCTTGCGGGAAGGTATTGATATGCAATTGGTGTAATTGGTATCATGTTATTTCGTTATTTGTAATTGATTTACATATGAATGATTACACTTCAAACGTATGCAGAATTATAAAATCAAACTATACATACATACATTCATGTGTAAAACTACCAATGAAATTAAATATATGTACATTATACATTATAATTTGAAGCAGGTATTACCAAATACAGTATCTACTGAAGAAATTAATGAGTGTATTTTATCTTCATATTATTTCCTTGTTCTTACATAACTAACTATGTACTCTAAAAAAATTACGGGTTTTAAAATGATCCTGGTTATAACTGTAGTCTAAAATATTGTTGTAGTCTAAAATAAAATATACTTATATATAAACTTGATAACTCATAAATATTAATTAATATTGAAATATTTTATTGCAATTAACTAATTTTGAATGTAAGCTTGTTCTAGTCGTATGTATTTGAAAATATAATTTCTGGTTATTAATCAAAATCATCAAATATATTTTTTTCTTAATTAGATGTCCAAATTAATGTACATAATAATATTAAAATCATTTTAATGAAGGGAAATTAGAAATGGTTTAATCGGAAAAGTTTCCAAATATTGAATGTATATTTCAATGGGTATAATATAATGTAGAAAAATAATAGATTTCAATTAAATCAATTTAATTGAGGTTGATCATACAATTCTGAAAAATATTGTAGAAAAAGTTCCAAATCAATGGTTGTGCCGGAAATTTGATTTTTTTCTAGTACAGCTTGTCAATGACTGTTCTGTAGATAAATAAAAATAATTATTATCTTTAAACAACGTTTCTATATATAAAATTCAATTCAACAGATTGCATTCGAAAATTATATTTAAATATTGTTATAGATTAAAAAGAATGAATTATAATATTATTATATCAAGTTTCCCAGCAATATTTTTTTTTATTCTATTTAGTTAGTATAGATAAAGATAGCGCCTCTTCTTTCAAATTTCGCACATTTCCATCCAAATTGGTAAGAAATGTGCAAATTAGTTTCACTATATATTACTTATTATTAGTCCGTTTACACAAACTTCTAGATATATAAAGATAGAGTTTCAAAATTTTGACCATAGATAGAGAATAAACCCCTTCAAATTTCTAAAATAGCCATCAATATTGAAAATCTAATAACTTTAAATCAATGAAATTTTTTCAGGTCTGCAAAAGCTATAAGATAGTAAAATATCCTATCATTTTCGTAAAATTTCCAAATTATATAAAATTTAATTCACTGTTGTATAAAAATACCGTTATCTTCAAAAAAACTTTTTTTTAATTTTTTAAAAACCCTGTATTTTCCAAACGGCTTATTACAGAAGGTTGAAATTATTAACTGAGATATCTAAAAAATAACTAGAGTCTCTGAGGAAATTGTATCCGTAATTATAACCGTAAACTTTCGAAAATTATATTTCTTTAAGTGCATTAATTAATAAATTAAAATCATTTGCCTCACTCTGATATTTAATCAAAATGCTTAATTATATCACAAACTAATAAACTGTATACAGACGATTATATTAGAATACTATTTTTGTCTACAATTTTCTGGCTCCATAAAGAGAAAAATGATATATTCTGGAAAAATGTAGAATGAAAAGTAGAGAAATTCGTCGCTCTCTTTACTTTTTGTTCTACATTTTCTACATTTTTCCAGAATATATCATTTTCTCTCTTTGTGGAGCCAGAAAATTGTAGACAAAAATGATATTCTAATATAATCGTCTGTATACAGTTTATTAGTTTGTGATTATATTAAATCTTGCAAAAAACGAATCTTTTGCATATTTTTAGGTGCGATATAAATTGAATATTGGATTCAATAATCATATTTTTTTAATCGAGCAAAATTAGAGAAAACTTAAATGATAATATTTAATAGTTCATTTTCCTATGGAATAATAATCTTGGAAAAAAAAAATTAATAAAATCAAACAGAAACGCATTTCTCTATACGAGTATTTATTACCATTTCATTTTTTTTCTTCTAAAAAATACTATATAGGAATTTCCTTTGGTTTAGAATAGCTCGTAGTTCTTCATGAGGCGATTTTGAGGAAATTTTTATATTGAATTTTAATAAGAGTTGTTATTTAAATATTTATACATTTTAAAAAACATTTAGTTAATTAGCACATTTCCAACTAAATTAGTATGTCTGTCCTTTTACACAAACTCCTACATATCATATTTATAATAGAGAATTAAAATTTTAACCATAGATAGATTAAGCAACATTAAGCAACTTGTTGCGCAACTAGTTGCGCAACCACGCCACAAACCTATGCAACTTTTTCATCAACCTTCGTTGCAACCATCAAATAAAAATGTTTTTTTTTATCTCGCTGTCAAAAGATTGTCAAATGTCAAATCAATTATTACAAAAAAATTTGTGTGAAGTTAAAACTTTATTAGTTATTAACACAAAAGTTTTTTAATTTATTTTCACAAAAATTTCTTTTCACTTGTCACTTGTCAAAATTAGTATTTGTGTGAAATTTTCACACAAATACTAATTTTGACAAGTAACAACAAAATTGATAATTCAATTATTTAAAAATTGATATAAACATATGTTTTTTGGCATCAAACGTTATTTAGGTTGCTCAACTGCCCCATAGACTAAGCAACTTGCAACCAGCAACCAACGCCACGCCCACAAAAATCAAAATTTTTTGACTTTCTTGCAACCGACTGTGCAACCTTCAAAATGGTTGCGCATCCGTTCCACAAACTATGCAACTTTCCAAGTTGCGCAACTAGTTGCATTATAATTAAAAAGGAATTCCAGTAAAACATAATTTACCTGTATCCCTTTCTCCCTTCGAGTTATACTCGATCAAAGATCGAAAATTGCCAATATTTACAATCTTTATTAGATTTTATACCAAGTTATTTTTTTATTATTAAGTTCTGTAAAAGCATAAAGTAATAATATATAGAGAAACTATTTCATATATCATTTTTTGTACAAATTTTTATAAAATAATATAGCAATGTAAGACCCAAAGCTTTTTCATAGGCTAGAACTATTTTAAAAGCCCTCTATTTCTATTCTATTTTCAAAGTTCATTTGATAAGATAGTGAGATGCTGAAGCTCTTTCAAAATCACAAATTCACATTTTTGATTCCCGTGCTATTTCGTAACTACACAATTTTTATAAGCAAATATTGAGGAAACTTTCCAATATAATCTTTGTTTAAACTGCATTTATAAATAAATTTAAATCATTTTCCTCACTCATATAATTAATCAAAATTCTTAATTATACATATAAAAAACGATTTTTTTACTATGGAGGAATTACCTTTGATTTACAATACCTCATAGTATTATACAGGTTCTACATGAGGCGATTTCGAGGAAATAAGATGTTGACAAACCCGGGATCGGGTTTTCATATTTGGTATACATAAAGATACAACAAACAATTTTTTACTAACCTTCCAATTTTATTGAAATTAGACATTTTTTTAATTTAGTATTATAGAAAAGAGGAATAAAATACTTTATTTGTGTAAGTTTCTGAATGCAAATTCAGTTCAATAATTTTTTTAGTCTTTCTTAAATTATATAATAATTAAAAATTTAATCTTTTCATTGAATAAATTATATTTTATACGTAATCTTTAATGGAAAAGTTATTTAAAACATTTCTCATTATATTTTTTTTACTTGCGATAATTATAAAAACTTAAGCTGGATAAATTTATATAAAAAATAAATTAGATCACTACACTACATATTCTATATTCCAATTTTTATTCTCATCGTGAAAAAAAACAAATATATTCAATGAAATATGATGGAAAAAATGAAATGTTTGAATTCACAAAGAAGATTTTTTTGTGTAATTATAAAAAGATTCTCTACGTAAGATAATGTGAAATACATAATAAATTATATATTAAAATTTGTATTATATTTGCGGGTCGAGGTCCGACTCCTTACTAGAACAATGTTGCTCAAATAGTAGGTAATAACAAAATTTAGCTTTTTCTAAAAATTCTGTTTTTGGAAATTCTACATTCTTAAAAATCAAAATGGAAGCGTATTCTAACTCTAATACCCTACCCCAGCCACATCAAAATGGAAAACCAAAGTTTTCGCAAAGACTAGAACTGAAAACTTTTAGTGACACCACAAATGGAGCGAGATTTCGTTTTCGGTTATCAAATTATGAAAATTGTTTATTTAAACAACTCTACGTAAAAACCAAAAAATTAAAAAACAGTAATTATTTGTTTTTAATGACAAATTTTGATTTAATTATATTAAAAATTACCCAATGAAAAAAATTTGACGTTAATATGTTACCTTTGTTGTAACGTGCATAAATAACAATGTGCTAGAGAGAGATAGTAATATATTTGTTTATTTTGGGCAAATATATTACTATCTCTCATAGAAATTACCAACAAAAGTACGTTAAAACCACGTCATATAGAAAATTCACCATATACTTTTATATATATCAATATCAACATAGTTGGCTTTTATATATTTTTAGGAAAAGTTTTGAAGATTTGCATATGTCACATAAATAAATCTATATGCATAGTATAAATCTATACTGCTGAACAAAAGGTCGCAATTTGTTTAGTGAGGTGAGGTTTTGGTTTTTTATTATTACTAAGTCGCAATTTTTTTATACAATATTAAAATATATTAATATAATATAAATGTAATAGACACTAATGCTAATACATTTTTAATTTAAATATTTTTAGAACGACAACTAATATTATTCAATATTATAATAATTTTCATATAGAAAAGTCAACATATTAACATAGTAAATGTATTCTGCTCGTCATAAGCGCTTCCAGAGGGAAAAAAGACTACAACAAATAAATATTCATCAGCAATCATAAAGATTAGTTGCAACATATTCGTATAATTTTAATATGAATTTAATTTAATTCATAACATGTTATTCATTGAGAATAGATGTATTATTTTTATTTAATTTTTAATAAGTAAATTAAATTAATGTTGTCATTATTAAATTTAATTTTTATAAGTAAATTAAATTAATGTTGTCATTATTAAATTCATAACATATCCATAATTTATTAAAGTTATGTTATTATTAATTATTTATTGTCATATGGACTGAATATTTTGTGTTTTTTTTTTTAATAAAAATTGTTTTTTTTTTTTTAATCAATTAATTGTTTTATTAAACTCAAATATTGGTCAAATACAAGGTAATTTTAACGTCATAAATTGTAAGTCAATTTAACGTCATAAATTGTAAGTCAATTTGACGTCATAAATTGTTAGTCAATTTAACGTCATAAATTGTTAGTCAATTTAACGTCATAAATTGTAACTCAATTTAACATCATAAATTGTAAGTCAATTTAACGTCATAAATTGTAAGTCAATTTTACGTCATAAATTGTAAGTCAATTTAACGTCATAAATTGTTAGTCAATTTAACGTGAAACATTGCATGTTAAAACACTAAAAGATTCGTACGACATCGTTAATTTTTTTAACATATGTATGTATATACTTTTAATTACGAGTTGACTTGCCTATATGAAAATGTTGACGTGATGATAACGTACTGTTGACGGTAATTTTTTTGCTGGGTATTTAATAAAATTTAATTTTTCTTCTTTTTTGATTTTGATTTATTACTTATAATTATAAACTACTTATAATCAGTACTTTTTGTTTACACTCATACTGACTATATAGAAAATTTTGGTAAGAAAATTTTTTAATATAACAGTAATCAGTGGCTATAATTGTTTGTTATAAGTGAATATTATTTTAAAAATAATTAATTAACCATCAAGTAATTAATTAAGTGAATATTTTTGAAAAAATAAATAATTAACCATTTGCCTTCGTTCTTTATGTGTAGTAAGGAATATTTCTGAAAGAGTTCAATAAATAGTCCACAAAAATAAAAAAAGGTAATAAGAATTCATTAATATACATTTATATACTTCATCAGCTTGCCAAATTTGAGACTCCAACAATAAAATGCAAAAAAAAATTTCTATAATTTTTTATTGTTATTGCGATATATCATATTATACTATTTAAGATTAGGATTCCTTATAACCTTTAACGATGGTCGTGATAATTTCATAACTGAAATAGGGACATGGAGTAAATTTTAAACCATTTTTAAAATATATTTTTTAACATATATTTTTAAATATTTATTTTTGTTTTTAAATATAGTTATATTAAAAAAATTATATCTTTAGCAAAAAAAAATAGTGAAATTTTTGAAATTAAAAATAGTGAAATTTTCTTTTTAAATAATGTTCATTTATTTCATCAGCCTTTTTTTCAAAATGCTACAAATAATTATCAGCCGGTGTAAAATTTACCTCCAATATATTTTTATATATAAACTTTTTAATTTAAATATAATAATAAAAAAAACAAATAACAAAAATATTCATAGTTCATTAACGAGAGTTTTTCTAAACTTCTCAAATTTATTTAATTTTAAAAACATATTTTGAATTTTACAGTTCATTACTAAATCGTTTTGCTCGCTTTTTTGGATGAATTTCAGAAATTCATCTTTTCGCTCTCTTTTTTGGATGCATTTCAGAACAGCTCATTTAGAATTCACTTTGATGCACAGTCAGATTTCACTATTGCAACGCTTAAAAATTTCTGTTTTTGTGATACTTGCAAAAAGTTTTATTAGATTTTATTAAAATTTAGGTTATTGTTATTAGATTTTATAAAATTTTCTATATTTGAAAATATATCAATTCATGCGGATCTTATATCATGAAAATAAATAATAATGTCAACTTACCATATTATAACTGCATAATAAATTAGAATAAGATACAAAATATAACTATGTAACTATCAGAAAGCTGTATTCATTGTTAAAATTAAATTTAATATTTATATTGTAAACAAATAACGAACTATATTTTAGACATAACTTTTTAATCTTGTGAGGTGGCCAGATCTAATTTAATAGGAGTTATATTTTTTTTATTTGTACCTTTAATAATACTTTTTTTCTTTCGACTCAGTCGTGTGTTCCTATATACATTTTATATTTAAAAATGTCAAAGAAAATACTGCAAAATGAAATGTCTAAACTGGCAAAGCAAGATAAACTTGATGTTTTACACTACAAAAAATTAAAAAATTTTTATTTATTTATTTATTTAGTCAACAAAGTATTTACAACTTTCTACGACTACAAAGTGAATTACAATAGGTCTGTTCGTTAGCTTGATACAAGTTAGAGCTCTTCCTAAACACCGGCGTACGGCGTATGGCGTCTGTCAAAATCGATATTGGTACATATATTTTGTATTGGAGCACCCGAAATACGCGACGTACGTACGCCGAGAATTGGAATTTCCAATTTTGACGCGCGTATAAAAATTTTTAATTTGATTTTTGAAATTTAGCAAAAAGAAACATCGATCAAAAAAATTTTAATGTATATAAATGTGGCATTTTATTTCGGGATACGCTGGCGTATCAGCGTATCGACGTATATACGTCGTACGCCGTACGCCGGTGTTTAGGTAGAGCTCTTACTTGGATCAATATGTGTCAATTTGATCGTGTTCGTTTGCGTTAGGTTGGGTTAGGTCCAGTATCCTCTATGTTCGTTAGCTTTTTTGAACTTGATCCGATCTACTTGGAGTTGCTTTTTTCTAACCTTCCAAAATAGATAGAGTCGAATAGGTTAGTATATTTAATATGTCATTCATACGAAAAATTTAAAATTATATCAAGGCTGCTTTGATTATAAGATGACATATGTCTTTAAATAATGAAAAATAATATGATGAAAATATCATATTATTATTCATATATGATGAAAAATAATACTGAAATTCCGAAATAAATCGGAATTCGTTATACATTTAAGTGAAAAAATTTCTTCGAAAGAATATTAATAAAAATGGGCATATTTATGATTTATGGTGATTTCACAGTTTATTGAACAGTTGAACTAATACTATATGATTTAAATATATCATTATGATATATTTAATATATTTATTAGAAGTTTACAATGATTATTTACAAAACTTCAACAACATTATATGGTATTTTATTTGATATAAGAGTATCGTGTTTTCTTGTAGACGCTGATATATGACATATGGTCTGAGCAAGCGAACAGAATTTGGGTTTGGGTCACAAATGAACCCAAAGTGATCTGTGACGTCACTTACTCTAACTCAATTTAACACAACCTAACCTAACCTACTCGGGTTATGTGACCTGAGCAAGCTAACGAACAGACCTAGTATAATCGAAAAACTATTTTAATGAAGCATATTAAAAAAATAAAAAATAATAACAATTAATATACATACATATGTAAGCAAGCAAAAAATAAAATAAAAATAAAAATAGTATATAACAATTATTAATTTTAATTAAATAATTATGATTAGACATACATATTATTTAGTAATCTTCTTACAAAATTTTCAGATGTTAGATTACAATCAATCGCACCATAGTAATAGTTAAATTCTGTTATTAAGCTATATAATACCAGAATAACGAACGTAATTGACCCTGGAAAAATTTGTATTTAAAAATCTTATATGACGTGTATAGTTAGTTATAAGAGGAACATTAATATTAATTAAAGCCAGCAAATTAGATGAATCAATATCATTTACTAATAATCTAAAAACAAAAACCGCCTTAGTAACTGAACGCCTTACAATAAGGGTATTTAAATTACTTAACTTGAGCCGTGACTCATAGGGAGGCAAATTATCATTATTTCTCCAATTAAGTCCTCTTAACGCAAAACTTAAAAATCTTTTTTGTACAGCTTCCAATCGACGAATATGCACATTATAGTAGCGGCACCATACAATAGACGCATACTCGAGAACGGATCGAAAAAAGGAGACGTATACAATTTTGAAAACATAGGGGTCAGAAAAATCACCAGCATAACGTCGTATCATACCCCACCCTCTATTGGCTTTATTCATAATGTAATCAATGTGTAAATTATATGTTTATTTTACATCAAGAATAACACCAAGATCCTTTACATTATGTTAAAGGATCTTGGTGTTATTCTTTTTACATTATATATACGATTTATTTCTTGATTACCAATAGAATACACAAAATGTTCTAATACGACGAGGAGAAAAAGAGATTACGGAGCATTTACCTATATTTAGTGCCATTTGGTTCTTAGAACACCACAGAGAAAACTTAGAAAGAATTGTATTTAAATGCATAAAAGTACACCAGTCTTTTCCTGAAGAGCGAATAAATTTAGTATAGTTTGAAAACTTCTAAACCGAAGAACAGAAAATCGAAAATTAAAATAAATAAGACATTTCATACTAATATACAGCATGCATCAACTGAAACTGAAACTAACACGGATAATGATAATGCCAGTTGTAGTGTGGTTACTGATTCCCCAATTTTGATAGCACGAATAGTTCCAGCTACTGCTCCGTCAATTGCATCTGCTATTGAGAATATTGTGGTTTCTTGTGATTTTACAGTACCAGTTACTAATAATAATGTGGTTAATGCTGATCCTACAATACCTCTGGCCAAAGATATTGTTCCTGCATCTGCATCTTTTTCTACGATTGGAAGAACTAACTGAGATAACATTGTATTTAGTACTACAGTTAATGAAAATTCTAGAAGTGAATCCTGTGGCTTAAAAGTTGTAGCTCCTCCTTTCATCATATTTTTATCAAGACTTGAATATGACACTGTGATATTATTAATTACCAGGAATTTAAAGATGTTGTAATTGATAATATTCGTTGTCAATGTTTAACACCTGATAATCTATTGATAAGCTTTCCTCATCGCTTAAAGTGTTTGTTCCAAAACAAATGGGTAAGAAACTTTTAGATCCGAAGATTGGCCTGATAGTGTTTTGGTACGTGATACGTGAATTTTAACCTAGAGGAAATGTTAAAATGAATAAGCCAAAAAACTGAATGAATCTTCGTTCTTCTACCAAAATATCAGAGGATTAAGAACGCAGAGTTATAAATTTTTAATTAATATGTATTGCTGTTCTGCTGATTTTATTATTTTAACGGAAACTGGCTTAGCTGATACTTTTCAAAAATCATAATTTTTTCCATTTAATTTTAATATAAATAGATGTGACCGTTCTGCTGATAATAGTAAATACTAAAGATTTGGTGGAGTTCTTATTGCTGTCAATAATACTTTTATTGTGAAGGAAGTTAATTTGTTGGATTTTGTTGACATCGAAATATGCTGCAGTAAAGTTAAAATATCACCTTCAATTGATTTATATAGCGTAGCTGCTTATTTACCTCCAAATACCAATATTGAAAAAGTTAATAGATATCTTGATGCTATTCGTCACATTGAAGGATTATTGAAAATATCAAACATTATTTACGTTTTTGGTGACTTTAATCAACCACATATTGAATAGCATCCTGCTGATTCTGACTGCACTTTTCTTAATCCAGTAAATGCTACGATTACTATAGAGATAAGTATTGTTGATACTTTACATTCACTTGGTCTCTCACAGCTTAACCATATTAAGAACTTCCAAAACCGTACATTGGACTTAATATTTTCTAATATGACTGATGAAAATTTAGTCATCAAAAGTTCGAATTCTTTAGTAAAAGAAGACGTTTTTCATCCGTCGATCAATTTATGCTGCAATTTAAATATTTCGTTTGATATAACATTTAATAACTCTTTTAAATTTGATTTTAAAAATGGTAACTATTCTGAGATTTGTTATACATTAAGAAATTATGATTGGACTAATTTTTTATTATCTAATAATATTAATACTTTGTGCCGGGAATTTTATAAAGTAATTAATGATTTAATTTATAAATATGTTCCAATAGTAGTAGTTGATGAAAATGATTTTGCAAATTGTCCATGGAATAATGAGCTCACTAAAACACTAAAAAATTTAAAGAATCGAGCTTTTAGAAAATGGCGTCTCAGCATGTCGGATGATGATTTTATAGTTTATCGTAGACTGAAATCTGAGTTTAAAACCGCTTTAGCTAACGCGTACTATATTTATTTATTTATTTTATTTATTTTGCACCCGAGTATTACAAAGTTTGAACTTTCTTAAATATTTACAAGTGATATTATATGAAAAAAATTATAAAACAAAATAACAGGAATAATAACAATAATAATTTAATGTATATAAAATAAATTTAAAAAAATTATAAATTGAAAAAAATAAAAAGTAATACTAAACACTGTCAGTGTTTTTAAAGTAGCAAATTACCGATTAATAATTGGGACCTGTCCTTGATAGTGATAGGTATCTGTATAAGTTTCCTTTGACAATATCAGATGAAAGCCCAAAATCAATGGCATCAGAGTAGCTATTATACATATTAAGAATACTAATTAGGTGTGAGAACTGTCCATAATTAGTACGCCTTATATCCGTGACGAAGAATCTCCACTGTAGTAGGTTAGGACGGTGTATATGAAAAGCGATGAGGCTTAGAAGTTCGCACGAGTCAATTTCCCCAATTACAAGACGGTGTCTTAATATGACTTTTGCTACATTACGTCTAGAGAGGCTAATGTAGACATGCTTAATAATTTAAGTCTATCTTCATATCTTGGAAGGTTATGAACATCGCTCCAAGGTAGTCCTCTTAATGCAAAACGCAAAAACCTTTTTTTAATAGCTTCAATTCGCATTATTCTGTTGGATGGAATAATAGGGCGCCCAAATGGGTGATAATTTATATGTAATTTTATTACATATGGAGCTATAAATTCAGTCGAATGACGTCTAACCATTCCCCAACCTCTATTAGCTTTATTAATCATGGAATCAATGTGATCATTAAAACAGAGTTTATTTTCAAGTAAGACACCCAGATCCTTGACAATAGTTACCCGTTTTATAATATTGTTATAAATTGAGTACGAGAAAATAAGTGGAACTTTCTTTCTCGTAAAAGAAATACTGTAACACTCCTCAGTGTTTAACTGCAACTTATTTTTAAGACACCACTCACATAGATGTTCCAGAGAATTATGTAGTATATTAAAACTAATAATGTTAAACAGGAAAGAATAGTTTAATATCATCTGCAAACATTAGGAGTTTACAGTACGGAATAAAAAACACAATGTCATTTATCTATAACAAAAAAAGCAAAGGACCAATGTGACTACCTTGAGGCACTCCAGATGTTACTGTAATATTTTTTGAAAAGATATTTCTAAAAATTAATTTTTGTGTTCTATTCGTTAGAAAGGAACTTAACCATGCTATCAAGTGTACAGGAAAGCCAAGGATCAAAAGCTTATGTAGCAAAATCGAGTGATCAACACAATCAAAGGCTTTGCTAAAATCTGTATAAATAGCGTCCACCTGACTACCTTTTCCATTTCACAACAAAGAAAGTTAGTGAACGATAATAGATTGGTTGTCGTAGACCTTTTTCTCATAAGACCTTTTTCTCATGCTGGTTTGAACTAATTCCGTTAGCACAGGAGAAGTATAGATTATTATTTATTATGGCATCATTGTTTGCTAATTCCTCTGTAATTTTCAACTTTATTTTTGTTACCCGCTTTGAAAATTGGCGTAATAAAGGATATTCCAGACATGTTAAAGTGACCAATTATGCAGATTTTGTCATTAGGACCGCATATACAGCTAATGTACGAGAAACAATCTAAATATCTATATAATTTACATAAGGGTGAAGTTGGCGGAATATATACAGCAGCAATATATAATTTTAACTAATTAACAGTTATGATGGAGCAGCAAACTTCTATATCATTAAATAAGGTCAATGTAACAGCACAACTTGTATAATGATTACTGACAGCAATTAGTACGCCACCAAATCAGGAGAACATACTATTAATTTCTGATCTATCACATCTGTTTACTTAGTAATTTGATGGAAAGAACTGTGAGCTTATTCTGAGTGTCATTTAGACCAGTTTCACTGAACACTATGACATCAGACCAACACCATAACATATTGATAAAAAAGTTAGTAGATTTCGTTCTGAGACCACACGTTTTGATAAAAGAACGAAATCTCATTCAGTTTTTTGAACTCGTAGTTATTGCTTTATTTGTTCAATTTAATATTTCCATCATTGTTACGATTGTGTAAATTCTCGAAGAAACAAATTAGCTGGCCGAAATGATTTATCCAGTAATTTGTGACTAATACTTAGTGGAGTGCTTAATTTGAAGGAAGATGTTTATCTAAGTTTTCCGGTGTTAGACAGTCACAGCGGATTGTAGATACGTCGACTCCCATGTCGATCCAATAACTCTTCAGATTTCGTTCCGTACATAAGGTGAGAAATGAATATTTTTGCTGGAGGTTCAACATTTCGCAATTTCGATTTTGCTTTCATATGGCGGTGGCATCTTTTGTAACAGATTTTTTAACTGACGAAATTATAACATTTTTTCCAGTTTGTTTGCTAGGCTTAATTTCCAAAGCAATTTGTTTGCCACTTTCTTAAAATCGGTTTATAATAATGATAATTTTGTAGTATATGAAGACTTTTTTAGTTATATGGGTGACTCATCCGATTTAATTTTTAAAGATTTACACATTTCTCCAAATGATAACTTAATCAATATTAACAACCTTGAACATAATTTTAATCCAGGTCCTAATGGTATACCATCGTATTCATACTTAATTGTGCTGTTCGAATACATAGTGTGCTTTGCCATATGTTTAATGTCTCTCTTAAAACGGGTTGCTTTCCAATTTATATCGAAAAGGTCATTTATAGTACTTATTTTCAAATCCGGTAGGAAAAACCAAATAGAGAACTATAGAGGTATCAGTAAACAATGTGTTATACCGAAAAGGTTTGATGTTTGAATCTAGTCACTGACACTTTATTTTACTACTGTATCCAATCCATTGTGAAAAATCTGTTGCTATTTACTAACTTTATCACAACTGAATTCGCTAAAGGTAATCAAGTTGACGCTATTTATACCGATTTCAGTTAGGCTTTCTACCGTATAAATCATAATTTATTAATTTTTAAATTGCACAAAATCGGTTTTCCGGAATTTTTCATAAGTGTCATCATCCTTTCTAAGTGATAGACGGCAATTTGTACAGTATCGTAACTGCTTTTCTGATTGCTTTGCCAGTTTAAATACCTGTCACTTCGAGTGTTCCACAAGGTAGTCATCTCGGTCCTTTGTTGTTTATTTTGTATGTTAATGATGTTGTTTTATTCCTACCTGACTGTAATTTGTTAATGTTTGCCGCTTCAAACAAATTGCTTTGGAAATTAAGCCTAGCAAACAAACTGGAAAAAATGTTATAATTTCGTCAGTTAAAAAATCTGTTACAAAAGATGCCACCGCCATATGAAAGCAAAATCGAAATTGCGAAATGTTGAACCTCCAGCAAAAATATTCATTTCTCACCTTATGTACGGAACGAAATCTGAAGAGTTATTGGATCGACATGGGAGTCGACGTATCTACAATCCGCTGTGACTGTCTAACACCGGAAAACTTAGATAAACATCTTCCTTCAAATTAAGCACTCCACTAAGTATTAGTCACAAATTACTGGATAAATCATTTTGGCCAGCTAATTTGTTTCTTCGAGAATTTACACAATCGTAACAATGATGGAAATATTAAATTGAACAAATAAAGCAATAACTACGAGTTCAAAAAACTGAATGAGATTTCGTTCTTTTATCAAAACGTGTGGTCTCAGAACGAAATCTACTAACTTTTTTATCAATATGTTATGGTGTTGGTCTGATGTCATAGTGTTCAGTGAAACTGGTCTAAATGACACTCATAATAAGCTCACAGTTCTTTCCATCAAATTACTTAGTAAACAGATGTGATAGATCAGAAATTAATAGTATGTTCTCCTGATTTGGTGGCGTACTAATTGCTGTCAGTAATCATTATACAAGTTGTGCTGTTACATTGACCTTATTTAATTATATAGAAGTTTGCTGCTCCATCATAACTGTTAATTAGTTAAAATTATATATTGCTGCTGTATATATTCCGCCAACTTCACCCTTATGTAAATTATATAGATATTTAGATTGTTTCTCGTACATTAGCTGTATATGCGGTCCTAATGACAAAATCTGCATAATTGGTCACTTTAACATGTCTGGAATATCCTTTATTACGCCAATTTTCAAAGCGGGTAACAAAAATAAAGTTGAAAATTACAGATTTCAGTTACAGTATTTCTTTTACGAGAAAGAAAGTTCCACTTATTTTCTCGTACTCAATTTATAACAATATTATAAAACGGGTAACTATTGTCAAGGATCTGGGTTTCTTACTTGATAATAAACTCTGTTTTAATGATCACATTGATTCCATGATTAATAAAGCTAATAGAGGTTGGGGAATGGTTAGACGTCATTCGACTGAATTTATAGCTCCATATGTAATAAAATTACATATAAATTATCACCCATTTCGGCGCCCTATTATTCCATCCAACAGAATAATGCGAATTGAAGCTATTAAAAAAAGGTTTTTGCGTTTTGCATTAAGAGGACTACCTTGGAGCGATGTTCATAACCTTCCAAGATATGAAGATAGACTTAAATTATTAAGCATGTCTACATTAGCCTCTCTAGACGTAATGTAGCAAAAGTCATATTCAGACACCGTCTTGTAATTGGGGAAATTGACTCGTGCGAACTTCTAAGCCTCATCGCTTTTCATATACACCGTCCTAACCTACGACAGTGGAGATTCTTCGTCACGGATATAAGGCGTACTAATTATGGACAGTTCTCACACCTAATTAGTATTCTTAATATGTATAATAGCTACTCTGATGCCATTGATTTTGGGCTTTCATCTGATATTGTCAAAGGAAACTTATACAGATACCTATCACTATCAAGGACAGGTCCCAATTATTAATCGGTAATTTGCTACTTTAAAAACACTGACAGTGTTTAGTATTACTTTTTATTTTTTTCAATTTATAATTTTTTTAAATTTATTTTATATACATTAAATTATTATTGTTATTATTCCTGTTATTTTGTTTTATAATTTTTTTCATATAATATCACTTGTAAATATTTAAGAAAGTTCAAACTTTGTAATACTCGGGTGCAAAATAAATAAAATAAATAAATAAATATAGTACGCGTTAGCTAAAGCGGTTTTAAACTCAGATTTCAGTCTACGATAAACTATAAAATCATCATCCGACATGCTGCCATTTTCTAAAAGCTCGATTCTTTAAATTTTTTAGTGTTTTAGTGAGCTCATTATTCCATGGACAATTTTCAAAATCATTTTCATCAACTACTACTATTGGAACATATTTATAAATTAAATCATTAATTACTTTATAAAATTCCCGGCACAAAGTATTAATATTATTAGATAATAAAAAATTAGTCCAATCATAATTTCTTAATGTATAACAAATCTCAGAATAGTTACCATTTTTAAAATCAAATTTAAAAGAGTTATTAAATGTTATATCAAACGAAATATTTAAATTGCAGCATAAATTGATCGACGGATGAAAAACGTCTTCTTTTACTAAAGAATTCGAACTTTTGATGACTAAATTTTCATCAGTCATATTAGAAAATATTAAGTCCAATGTACGGTTTTGGAAGTTCTTAATATGGTTAAGCTGTGAGAGACCAAGTGAATGTAAAGTATCAACAATACTTATCTCTATAGTAATCGTAGCATTTACTGGATTAAGAAAAGTGCAGTCAGAATCAGCAGGATGCTATTCAATATGTGGTTGATTAAAGTCACCAAAAACGTAAATAATGTTTGATATTTTCAATAATCCTTCAATGTGACGAATAGCATCAAGATATCTATTAACTTTTTCAATATTGGTATTTGGAGGTAAATAAGCAGCTACGCTATATAAATCAATTGAAGGTGATATTTTAACTTTACTGCAGCATATTTCGATGTCAACAAAATCCAACAAATTAACTTCCTTCACAATAAAAGTATTATTGACAGCAATAAGAACTCCACCAAATCTTTAGTATTTACTATTATCAGCAGAACGGTCACATCTATTTATATTAAAATTAAATGGAAAAAATTATGATTTTTGAAAAGTATCAGCTAAGCCAGTTTCCGTTAAAATAATAAAATCAGCAGAACAGCAATACATATTAATCAAAAATTTATAACTCTGCGTTCTTAATCCTCTGATATTTTGGTAGAAGAACGAAGATTCATTCAGTTTTTTGGCTTATTCATTTTAACATTTCCTCTAGGTTAAAATTCACGTATCACGTACCAAAACACTATCAGGCCAATCTTCGGATCTAAAAGTTTCTTACCCATTTGTTTTGGAACAAAAACTTTAAGCGATGAGGAAAGCTTATCAATAGATTATCAGGTGTTAAACATTGACAACGAATATTATCAATTACAACATCTTTAAATTCCTGGTAATTAATAATATCACAGTGTCATATTCAAGTCTTGATAAAAATATGATGAAAGGAGGAGCTACAACTTAAGCCACAGGATTCACTTCTAGAATTTTCATTAACTGTAATACTAAATACAATGTTATCTCAGTTAGTTCTTCCAATCGTAGAAAAAGATGCAGATGCAGGAACAATATCTTTGGCCAGAGGTATTGTAGGATCAGCATTAACCACATTATTATTAGTAACTGGTACTGTAAAATCACAAGAAACCACAATATTCTCAATAGCAGATGCAATTGACGGAGCAGTAGCTGGAACTATTCGTGCTATCAAAATTGGGGAATCAGTAACCACACTACAACTGGCATTATCATTATCCGTGTTAGTTTCAGTTTCAGTTGATGCATGCTGTATATTAGTATGAAATGTCTTATTTATTTTAATTTTCGATTTTCTGTTCTTCGGTTTAGAAGTTTTCAAACTATACTAAATTTATTCGCTCTTCAATTAAAATCATATTCTCTCCTTTTCTACATAATATCTCTTTTTCACCATCTGGGAAAGCTTTCGAAACTCAACTATGATCCTGACAAGAAGTATGACTTATATCTAATGACGATCTAAGTAATAATTCTAAAGAATTGATTTTATCAGTAATTGATTTACTGAATATATTAAACTTTTCAGTTAATTCTCTTTCGTGTTTCATTGTTTTGTTCAAGTCGGTTGACATAACACCATTAGCTTTTTTAAATTTATCGAAGCTAATTCGGTCCACCGGGCATAAACAAAGCGCTAAGTCCTCAAACGCTGTGAAATGATAGCAAAATTTTCATCTGAAATATCAAGACACGCACAATGAAACCAACGACCGCACAGCCCTTCACAATACAGTGCTTTATCCTCGCTTACCAATAAATTGCATACAGCACAAAGCGACTTGGAATCAATAAGGTCGGAAGAATTATTTAACGAAGCCATATTTGCTAATTGGTTATAAATAAATACCAATATAATAGAATCAATTGCCGCGTTCAGCAGAGTCTAGCCCATCTAGCGCTGCAAAGAGCCGCACTAGATAGAGTACAAAAATTATATTGCCGTTCAGTAGAATTTTTCGATAAATATCCCTTAAAACCCCCACTTTATTCAATATTCCTGTAAAAAAAAATTGCTGCTCTATCTAGCATACAATTTTTCTGTTACATAAAACTCGAAAAAATAACCGTTCTGTAGAAAAAATGCTCGAGCGCTCGATGCGCTAGACTCTGCTGATAGCGGTAAATCAATAATGAAATTTGACAGATTTGAAATAATTATATTTGTAAACAAAGTGATAATAAATTAAATAAAAGAATAAATACTATAATAAAGTATTTATAATAAATACTTTTCGAATTTAATTTAGCAACGTAAAAATATTAAAATAATATAAATAAAATTTATAAAAATACTTTATATTTATTGTTTATTACTTTCCCTTTTATGAATTCACACTTCCGGTATATATATATCTCCTCACCTGGCCATAACTCTTAAACGGCTTGACCGATTGAGTTCAAATTTGAAACTTGAGCTCGTGTCATCAAATGCTTGGTACCTTATAAATTTGCCTTTTTGATCAAGGGGAAGGGGGCGCGGAGGGTCGTTTCATTTTTGAATGTACTACAAAAACCATGTGGGGTATCAAATGAAAGGTCTTGACGAGTACATCTCATTAGATGGTGGTCCGGGGGGCGCCGGGGGTCATGTCAGCCCCAAAACAGGTGCAATGTTGGGCTCCATAATACAAAAAATCATGTGGTGTATCAAATGAAAGGCCTTGACATCTCATTGAGCGGTAGTCCGGGGGGCGCCGTGGTCATGTGGGGTCAAAACGTGGGCAATGTTGGGCCCTATAATACAAAAAATCATGTGGGGTATCAAATGAAAGGTCTTGACGAGTACATCTCATTGAGCGGTAGTCCGGGGGGCGCCGTGGGTCATGTTTGGCTCAAAAGGGGGGCAATGTTGGGCCCTATAATACAAAAAATTCATGTGGGGTATCAAATGAAAGGTCTTGACGAGTACATCTCATGGACCGGTAGTCTGGGGGGCGCCGTGGGTCATGTCGGGTCCAAAGCCTGGCAATGTTGGGACCTGTAATACTAAACATGATGTGGGGTATCAAATGAAAGGTCTTGAAGAGTAGATCTCAATGGGTGGTAGTCCGAGGAGCCCTGTGGGTCATGTGGGGCCCAAAAGTGGGTCATCTGATCTCATCATATAAATAAATCATGTGGGGCATCAAATGAAAAGTCTTGATGAGTACATATCGTTGGGTAGTCCATGGGGCACCGTGGGTCAAGTGGGGTCCAAAATAAAAAAAAATCATGTTGGATATCAAATGAAAGGTCTTGACGAGTACATCTCAATGGGGGGTAGTCGGGGGCGGCGACGAGGGTCAGGCCGGGGCCCAAAACGGAGGCCATGTTGGGCCCCATCATACAAAAATCATGTGGGTATCAAATGAAAGGTCTCCAGCAGTACATCTCAATCCGGTGGGTCATATCTGGCCCACAAAGGGGGCAATGTTGGGCCCATTATACAAAAGGGTATCAAATGAAAGGTCTTGAAGAATATATCTCGTTGACAAGTCTTAGAGGCATAGTGGGGCATGTGGGCTCCAAAAGTTGGTCATGTGGGCCCATTCTAAAAAAATCATGTGGGTCATCAAATGAAAGAAGGTCTTGAAGAGTACATCACGTCGGGCAGTACATGGGACACATTCGGTTATACGGTGGCCCAAAAGTGGGTAATGTGGGTCCATTATACAAAAAATCATGTTGGGTATCAAATGATAGGTCGTGCAGAGTACATCTCATTGCGTAGTGCGTGGGTCAATTGGGCCCAAAATCTACTCCACCTGGTGCCCATCATACAAAATATCAGGTGGAGTATCAAATAAAATTCCTTGAAGAGTACATATCTTGGGGTAGTCCATGGTGGGTCAACTGGGGCCGAAAATCGTAAAAAAATCATGTGAGGTGTCAAATGAAGGGTCTTGAAGAGTAGTCCGAACAGTACCGTGGGTCATGTGGAGCCAATTATACAAAAAAAACATCGGCCACATGTGGAATTCCAAATCGTGGGCCATGACGAGCTCAAACAAATCATTCCCAAGTTGTCAAAGTATTTAAATATTTTTAGTCGGTCAAATGAATAAATATTTGACCGACTAAAAAGTGTAAAATAAAAAATATAAATAAAAAAAAGTTTTTTAACAATACTTTCCTTTAAAGAAATATTCAACTAAAAAGTAATAAACAAGCAAATAATTCCACATCAATGTACTTTCCCGTTGAATTTGAGCAACTGTCAGCAATAGTAAGGGAAAGTAGACCTTATCAGAATTAATGCCAAAATTTATTGCATAGTACGTTTACTATTACGGTTTTAAAAAGTTTTATAATAATTGAAGTTTTATAATAATTATTATTTATAATAATCACTGGACTAAAACAGTACGAATTGTTTTAACCAATTTTTAAGTTTTTAGTTTTTTTGTTTTTCTTAAAGAAAATTATTGGTTTTTCTTGTTTAATTCTTTTTTTATAACTCAAAATTAAAATTTAAACACTTTTTATTATTTTATGTGCTTTATATATAAAAACCAAAGTAAAATTTATAATAATACTTTATAATAACATTTTTATTAAATTTTTTTTATATATAATTACGGGAGTGTGGAAAAAACATTCAGCAGCGAAAGATATATATATATTCCAATTTTATAATTTAAATAAAATAACACAAAAATTGTAATTATAACTTTTTAATTATAAAATATTTAAATATATATATATTATTATTATTATTTTTTTGATATGTTGAAATTTTATAAGCTTAACAA
The DNA here is from genome assembly GCA_949752835.1 of Empis stercorea. Lineage (NCBI taxonomy): Eukaryota > Metazoa > Arthropoda > Insecta > Diptera > Empididae > Empis > Empis stercorea. Next base: position 41,556,434 of record OX457086.1, on the reverse strand, counting down.
ACTTCGCGAACGTTTTAAGACTGAATTAAAAGATTGAATTTTTTCTCGGCAATTTTTTTTTATCAATCTGTTTGGCTGCCCGCCAAACAGTTGAATATGTTGTTCTGATCCTGACTTGCCTGAAAATAATTCAAATAATGATAATCTGATGATAATTCCATAAATACAATTACTTCTGATGATGATATTGATATGGAAAATTTCGGTGAGTGACTGTTCATATACTATAATATCAGAAGAACAAAGTAAATTATGCCAAGAGTTAAGGATTTGGGCTACCGAAAACAAAATTCAACATATATACGATGGTGGCATCGGCATGGGTGAAAAAGCTGCTAGTGGAAAAGAACCAAATACAAATAGGGATATATTGAATTGCAAAGGTAATTAATTTTCAAAACTACTACTGATTTAATTTATATATTCATTTTGAAAAAAATACAGATTTGCTGGAAAAAATAGAATTAATAATATGGAAAAAAACAAAATTAATAAACAAAATTAATAAAAAAATTGTAACAGAAAGTTGTAGAAAAATAGAAAGCATAGAAGAAATAGTGACTGAGAATAAAAAAAAAATTGAAAAAATAGAGAATTTGATAAATATTCAATATCAAAATAAATCATTTATTCAATAAATAATTTTTAATTGTTTTAAAGTTAATATCGGAAAAAATGTGAGAATATGGCCAGTAATTGATACGTACAAATTTAGTATATACCAAAAGAACATCTACTTCAACAGAAAACAGACGATTAACAGAAAACAGTACATATGTACAATAGCTGGCAATGATGATTGTGAATCAAGTAAATGATAGCTCTGATTCAGATAATGATTAGTGTACACATATGTACATTATTTATTATAGACTGAGTAAAAATATGACTTTAGTGTCTATACTATATTATAAAAACAGTAACTGCGTTTGGGGTTTCTTGGTGTTATATATTTTAAAAAATGCTTGAAATATTACTGATTAGAATACATCATTTTCAAAAATATTTCTGAAATCAAAAGCAAAATTTATAAGCCAATACAAAAAAAATGTGCTGCCAATTTCAATATCGATCGAACAACACATAAATAACTTAATTGGTTAATTATAAGATATAAGAAGATAATATCCCAATACTTAAATGATATTATTAGTATTCCCGATTAAGAATTTTCCACTGAGTGTGAATTTTCCACTGAGGCAGTGTGTGGAGGAACCTTCTTTCATGTTCCTATACATTGCCAAATTATTTTATGTTTATTTAATATTAAGAAGTTTTTATAATGATTTTTCACTTTCCTTGCACTGAAATTATATAAAACGCATAGACATAGATAAAAGACGGATAACTTAAATAACTTTAACAGTTAGTTCTAAATTTTGCGAACCTTTAAAACTATGTGTCGGGTATGGGTTTTATAAGGCTCTTTTAAATTCAGAAAAATAATCTTTATATTAACGGTTTTCTGTCCGTCCCGTCCATCCGATGTAAACAATAAGAGTTATTTGACATAGTAAATGTCCACATAAATTTATGACTGACTATCCAATTTTAAATTTCACATTTGGTTCTCAATATCTCAAGTCCATCATAAATTTCCAACAGATAGTTCATCATGCACATTAAGTATGCTAAATAAGTGCTTCTTATTGTTGATATCGGACGAACGGACAAAGTGATACAAAAGCGTTAACATAACGCTTATTTTAAAAAGCCCTAAAAAAGATGTTAAATGGATTAGTTATTTTATAATATTTTTTTATAAATTAAAATCTTTAACCAAAAACTTACGTACTAAGTATGATGGAACAAAGAAAAATGACGAAATTCTGGAAAAAAAATTTTTTTGTGAAAATGTTAGTAATTACATAATAGTTTTTGCTTTAACAGTGTTTAAATAAAGTAGTGGAATTCACATAATCCAAAAATGTTTCTTTATAAGCAGGTTTAATTTAATAATTTAGGTAAAAAAGTAAAACCAAAGACTAAATAGTAAATGTATTCTATAGTCTTTCGTTTTTTTTAAATACACAAGCTATAATTTTTTCTTGAATTTATTTATATTAACCGAACATATATATTATTATATATTTCATTTATCTTTCTTTGAAATTACACAATTGTTGAGAAACAACACAAATTTTTTTTTATTAGAAATTTATAAATCCTTCAATAAGTATATTACATAATCGTGTAAATTTGGAATTAATGTTGTAGTATTTGTATGTACATTATGTATGTATAACTTTAAAGCTTTCCAGGAGAATATTTTAAAGGTTTCATAAGGTTAAAAAAACTTTACGAAATTCCTTTATTTTAATTATTAAAAATATGTTAGTTGTTAGTATCGTAATACTTGCATACTTTAAAATATTTACAAACAATATTTTAAGAAATATTTATTGAAAGTTTTTTTTTGAAATGGGAATATATTTAAACTAAAACATTCTTTAAAATTGTTTTATGGTAAAGAGAAAATGTAACGATAACGTTGTATACAAAATTTTTCATAATTGTATATTTTCAATACAGTTACTTTTGTTATGTTCATTAAGGTGATTATTTAATTATATACCTATATTATATACCTGTTAGCGAATTTGTGATTAATATTATTTTATGAAATAAAGAAAGGTGTTAAAAACAGACGCGAGGGAGATATTCCTTACATAAAATAAAAGAAATAAATATTGAAATATTTGGGGAATATAATTTTATAATTCAAATAATTTAATTTTTATGAATCACCATATTTTATTTTGCGGTTTACAGATTTTATGTTTATAAGTTTTTAGGTAGTGTTATAGATAAACAGAAAATAAACAAATTTTAATTTTCTAACTAATTTGCACACAATGCACCTGCAAAATAGGCTCGTAAAATACTTTTATTTTATTTTATTTATCAATTTAATACACAATTTTAAGTACACAATTATTTAATTATTGTTATAAAAAACTAGTATTTCCAATTGTTAATATACTTTCCCTTTTCTTGACTTAACAACTCGATGTGGGACTAACTCTATCTCATAAAAATTGCATGGACATTCAATTTCAAATAGGACGGATATGGACGTGAGAATATTAAATCCAAACTATAAGATCCTCTTTAGTAGATGGGCGTAGTTGTTGGAGAACATTTTGTATGATGCTATATTTAATTTTATTATTGTATATAATTAACTTAAATTTATACTTTATTAATTTAAGTCACTCTTGTAATTTACTCTAAATTATAAATTATACTTATAATTTTATAATTATATTTATATTTTATAATTAATTATAATTTTTAATTTTACCGTTTCCCTTTTTTTTAACTATTTATAGACTTCCAATTTTATTTCTAAGGGTGTGTGTGAATTGGTTAAAAATTGGTTAAAAATTAAAATTATGACAGTAAAATTAAAATTTTTGAAAGTTTTATTCACCACAAGAAGGCGCCGAAATTTTATCTGCTCTGGACCTAGTATAAATTTTGACACTTTAGTTAAATTTTTGATTGAAATAAATTAATTTTAGGGCGTGTGTCAATGTCAAAGTGTTAAAAATAATTTGGTTAAAAAATATCCCCACGAGGTTAAAAAAAATTTAACTGTGGGGTGTTTTTAAAAATTTTAACTGTGTGAATTGGATAAAAATTTTACATAATTAAATTCTAAGGAAAATTCAATATGGATAGAGTATTTAAAATATATTTCCCATTAATTTTGCTAATTTTAACAAAATTAAATTTTTAAGGATAATTAAGAAATTTGTAATATTCAACAATTAAACAATTAAATAAATAATATTAAGCTGCCTACCCGCGGGTTGTGGCCCTACGAATAATTTTCAAATAAACAATTTGAAATAAAATAAAATTATATATGTATGGCTTTATTTTGGGGTTTACATTAGACTTTTTCTTGGGCAGAACTTATGTTCTGTCTTTAAAATGTCTAGTGTAAACCAGATAGAATTTCTGTCACGACAGAAAAATCACGATTTATGTCCATACAACTTTTCAGAAATTTTTGTACAAATTTTTTGACATTTGTTAATTTGTAAATGGCGATTTGATAAAATATAAATTTTGTTATATTATTTTGCAACATTTTGGTTAATTTTTAAAAGGCTGCTTGATAAAAAAGGTTTTTTTTCTAAATTTCCCATATATTTTAATTTTAATATTTGTTGCTTTCTTGTTGACGACATGATTGCAAATCATGATCTAATAATATAAGGTCTGCTTGATAGTTCTATCAATGAAATATGTGACGTCATCGGCAAGAAATTTTATATGAAATTAATGCTGTGTTTCTTACTTGTGCTCAGATCGATCTAATAAATCTAGAACTGTTTGCTATTTTGACTCAGATCAATCAATTTGAGAATCCCAGACATGCTGCCAAGATTTGTATTCTTCCCGGCAAACATTGGTGCATGTTTTATCTGAAAAATCTCACTGTTTCTTAATTTATAAGTCAGATTAATTTGATTTCAGATTTGAAAGAATTTAGTTGATCTACAGATTTAAATAAGAAACACACCAAATATAATAAATTAAATTAAAGTACAGTCAACTAAAATATCTTTCAAACTTCTACAAAGCAAATTTACGTCATTGAGAAGAAAATGGCGAGTGTCAAATTATATCCAGCAGACCTTATATTATTAGATCATGATTGCAAATGATTTGTCAGACAGAAAAGTCTGACATAAAATCGCCAGCGTGTTATTTTGATCTGTCAAATTAGAAATGTCCGACAGAAATGTCTAACAGAAATGTCCGACATAAATGTCTAATGTAATCGCAGCGTATGTCTCAAATTTTTATAAAACGAAAAATATATATGTAGAAATTATTCAATACATATTTGCATTTATTTGACCTTCTATTTTAATATATAACATAATGCACAATTTTTAAATTGTAAGTAGATTTGATGACAAAATTAAATATTTAAATTTAAGACACTTTTCAAGTCATAGGTTTACTGCCCCAGTATATATTTTTCAGAATAATTAAAAATATGTACAGGATTAAGAAAAGTAAGAACAAACCACACTTTGAAATTGCTGTAAAAATCCCTTACCTACCTATTATACCAGGTTGTCCTATCCCAATATAATGATCCACGACAGAACATGATGAAGATGGTAATGGAACGGCGAGTAAAAACCGTATGTACATTTTCCGCAAATACGAACTCCATACGATTGGGCCGTACAGGCAGTGTACATTTTCGATTGATGTGTCAATGGAAAAATATTATTCCAATGTAATTCCATATGTATAATTAAGTGTCGAAACAAACCAAATTACGTCCAAAATATCGTATTAAATGGTATTTAATTAGCTATAGATTACGTATTTGAACTATAATCCGGTACTGTATTTTTACCCACATTTCGCAGTTGTGGTTGTGAGCCAATATTTGTATGCAGAAGTACTTTATTTTTGCTGGTCTACTCGCCGTATTGGTATTTCCTATCATCCATTGTATATGAAAACAGTCTCAAGAAAAGACCCGAAAATTATCCATTAAATTCAAAAATCTATATATAGTTCTTTTAAAATATTTGTCCATTTATCAAAATTTTTGTATGGATCTACTTTATTTTGTGATATTCTAAGAATATTGCGAACACACCACTTATGTCCATAGTATTGATTTAAAAAATAATTGACTTAAAACCCAAAATTCATTAAAATAGGTTTCGAATTGGAAATTTATATTATGTCAATCTTACTTAATTGCTTTGGGTTCAGCCTATTACGACAAACAATTTAAATATAATGTATACATGTATATAAAGAAAATTCAAACAAAGATATAAAGCTGTCACTGAAATAAAGTAAATATCTAAATCTAAATTATAAAACCTTTAAAATTCTTTTATATATGTAGTAAATATTTATAATTTAAATTTTGAAATTTTTTCTATGAAAATATTAGTTTTTTCCTACAACCAATTTAGATATAAATAAATATTGAAACATAATAGTAAGAGAAGAGTCATTGAAACATTATTATTAAGATGGTTGTCGTATGTTCCACGAGGAGAAAAAGTATTCATGAAGAAGTCGAATTATTGAAAATGTTTCTTATATTAAAATAACATTTAGACTTCATTGCTTTATTACGAGTATATCTGTATGGCGCAGAGCTAAGTCGAACCAAGTCAGAAAAATTAACGTTAAGTATATAAACTTTAATTAAATCCTTGAATGTTTTTGTTGCTTATTACTACAATAATTGCATTACTATAAATAATTAATGCAATTATTGTAGAAATAAAAGCAACAAAAACATTCGATGAATTACTTAGAGTTGATATATTTAATCCCTTAATATTACAGAATTACGTTTTTCTGACTTGGTTCAGTTCTGAGCCATATCCATATATAAATTTAATACTGCTATATACGTAATATTAAGTGTTTAAGAAAAAATGTTACATTAAAAATATACATTATCTGCCTATACGGTATATAAAGAATTTGTATTATTTTGTAAAAAAACAGTAATGTAATTAATTTTATCATTTCATCTGATATGAAATTTAGTTTTCTTTATGTTGTCCTTTAAAAAAAAGTCTCGCATAATGATTGACTATTTTATCAACATGAAAATAATTATTTTTATTACAAATTACAGGACATTTATTATTGTTTTTTATACAAAATATTTAATTGACATGAAAAAATGTTTTGTCAACATAAAATTTATATATGTACAAACATGTGATATAAAAATTGATTAAGCTATTTTTATAACTCAATAAATTTATAATATGAAATAACATCTGAAAATTAAAAAATATATAAGTTAAATAAAAATGAAATGCCATCAGTAAATTATAGAAATACTTTGTTATCCTTTTAAAATTTTTCCAATCAAATGTTAAATACTTTTTATTGTTATTTTTACTGGCGTAAAATATGTGTAAATTTATAAAAGCTGGTATTTAATATTATATGTATACTCGAATAACCTTGTTTTAGATTATTTGTAAATATGCGTCCTTATTGTTGAAGTTAAAAACACTTTATTACAAAAGCATCATTAATAAATTTATAAAGAGCTTGAAAAAGCTAAATTAAAATTATAATAAAAATGATACATTTCTATTTAAAAAAAGGCTTCATATATACATAATTATAATTCTAGCACGTGAAATATAATTTTGTTTTATGAATATATTATGTATAATTAAAACCATTCTCATGTTCCCATTTGAGTATATCACTAATTAATTTTTTTACATAAAAAACATGATATTCAACTTAGTACTGGATATAAATATATAAAAAAGTACTTTGTAATTGCTCCATTTTCTTAATTGAAGTAAATACGTTTGTCATAATAAACACTAGTTAAAAGATATAATTAGTAAATTTCTAATCATAATTTTCTTTACTAATTTTTATACCGAAAAATTAAATTCTGTTAACCTAGTTTTCTTCGTCATCAATTATTATTTTTCTACTAAACATTCACAAGTACAAGAAATAGAAGATTAAAAATATGTTTTTCCCAAAAGATAATAAACATTATCCATTTTAATTTGTTAATATGTTTTTCTTATTATATGATATTATTATTATTTAATTAAAATATATTTACATAGTTAGTCAGTCTGAAACTATTTTTTAGATTTTGGGGGTGGTATCGAAATATATTTTTAACATAGGTGAACCAAAATTTATTGCTAATAAATTAATATAATAATAATTACTATTATTTTATCAAATTCTTCTTTTTGACTGAACAATTTTACCCAAGCAAGGAAAAATTAGAGCTATAATTTTCTTTAAAATTTTTAAAAAAGGAATTTTTAATCATATTATTTATTCTTTAAGCTTGCTTGTAATATATAAGCTTCCTGTTTACCTGCAGTATATATAAATACTATATATATTAAAAAATAAATGAAAAAATTAAATCAAAGTTCAATAATAAGATTTTTATTTGATATGACACAGTGCAATTAATTTACATCTTTTACGTAGGTACATAAATAAAAATGTCTCGCAGTTAGACTACTCCGTATAGTAGTTTCATAATCATTGGGTTTTTTTCTTAATTACTACTATTATGCAAATTTTATTTCTTCTAATTGGTACATATGATTTAAGGGTTCGGTGATAAATGCGCGCACACGATATTTTCGCAAACGAAATTTGCGCACACGAAAAATGCGCATATAGAAAAATGCACACACAGAAAAATGCGCGCAAGGAAATATCCGCACATGGGAAAAATAAAGGATTTATTGTTTTATTAAAATATTAAATATAATTGAAGGTAATTTACAATAAAAGGATCAACATGAATACTATTATTATATAAAGAAAATGCAAAATATGCTTTATAATAATAATAAAAATGAAATACTTACAAAAAAATTGTTAGTACAGAAATCAAATATGTAAATTCTTATTAATAAATTTTGAAATATACATATATATTTATTTCTTATAATCAAAATCAATCATTATCATTATTATTTTCATTTTCACCATCTAATTTTAATTTTTTGGAATATTTTCCAAATTTGTAGGATCTGTTGTGAGTCTTTCTTATGCTTAAACTTAATTGTATTTCATAATTAGGTTTTGGTATTTCAGCAGCGTCTAAAACAATTTTGTATTTTAATTAATAATTTTTTTTATGAATAAAAAATAATGGGTAATTACAATTATAAATAAATGCGTAGAATAATTTAACTTACTAAAAATAATAACGTTGAATAAATGAAATTGTTTCAACGACTCCTTGCCTCCCAATCCGTTTAAATTATAATTTATATAGAAATTATCGGTAGCATACAATTTTATGATGTTATCTAGGTCCTTAATTTTCCATAAATATGTTGTCTAAAAATGTATTTATATAGTCATTTTAGATTTATACATTCATGTACTTTAAATATAAAAAATATACAATTTTTAAAGACAGCATTTCATCATTACATATTTTTTTTTCCACATCGTCAATTTCTTGTTTATTTTTCACTGGAAATACAGTTTGAATATATATTTTATCGTCATCATTATTATTTCCAGTAATTTTTTGTATCATGTTATGTGTTCTTTTGGCATAAGTTAGATTTTCTTTTATTATTGTTTTTCTAGCTTTATTTTCAGCCTGTTTAAAAAAAATATTTTTTATTTGTAATATTTTTTTTTTGTAATTAAAATATGTACTTACAGTTTGTTCAATACCTATAACTTCTGTTATTGTCTTCTTTAGTTCTTGAACTTCTTGTTTTAGCTCGGGTATTAGTTTATTTTGTTGAAGGCATTCGGAACGCATTCCTTTCAATTCTTGCAAAATATGTAAAGTAATATCTAAATAAATAATGTTGTTGGAGTTTATTATAAAACATTATTGAAACAATATATTAGCTTTGTTATTTAATTGCGTACAATCAGATTCATTTTTATCCTTACTTTTATTATTTAATTGCATACATTTAGATTCATTTTTATCCGGCAATGCATCATCATCATCATCTGCAAATAACAAGACAATACAAATATTTAGAACCAATTTTATATCGTTTGTCTAAAGTTCTTAATATTAGTTACGAAGTTTTTATTATTTAATTTATTAAAAATATTACGAGGAACAATCGGTGTTGAAGTAATGCATCCTCCAGTCAGATTTTCACTATTTATTTAAAGGATTCTGGTAGTTATCATTTAAACACGATGGTTGACCAAAAGACATGATGAAATCTGAAATCATAATAACAATATACATTATATAAATTTGAAATTTTGATTTATCGAAAAAATTAGAAATGGAATAAAAATATAAATATGAAATTGCGGTAAAACAATAAGAACTGTAGAAATGAATAAATAGCACAAAACAATTGCAAGCATATAGTAAATTTTTAAGCAATTAATAACGAGCCATAAGATGAAATTTAGTAATACAATACACACATCATATATTATAAAATAATAATCACACTTATAAATCTTATATTTTACCTTCTTGAAAATTTAATGGTGAAAATCTGAGAAGCAGTGTAAAATCGAAATCACAATGTATTGGTGCTGATGAAAAATTGGAAAATATTTACAAGTTATTGCTGATTTAGAAAAACTTTTTTTAGTCAAGCTTAAATCTGAACCATGCAACAATTCCTATATCAAAAGAGTTTAAAGGATATTCAAAATAATTCCCAATGTCATGAAATTCATATCCAATCACTATCTCAATATTATCTTTGTTCGTTACAGATGTTATTTTAAATGGAGTTCGGTGGTTTATCAGATAAAACGAGTCTTGCGATTTAGAGCTTGAAAATAATATGTAATATGTTTGATGGTTTTTAATTTTTTCATGTATTTATAAGCTGAAAAATTATCGAATACCCCAACTTTTTTTGCACATTCCCCTAGATGTAATAAACAGTGGATATTATAAGAAATATTTTTGTCGCCAAAAACAGAAGCAAATCCTTTTACAAAGTCTTTAATCATCTCTTCAGCCACCTTGATAGCTGGGTTGTCTCGCAAATTCAGATGGTACATTGAAATAGATTTGTATCAATAAATTGTTGCTATTTTCTGTTTTGAAAAAATAACCTCTAAATTGACCCTTTGATAATAACATCAACATTTTTTTTACAACGCCTAAATCCACTAGATGCATGGCATCAAGAGGAAATTGATCAACCATTTCTATTCCAGCATCCTCTAGAATTATTCTTATGCTTAAAAATTCCAATCTATGATGTCCAATATGTTTTCTTATAGAGAAGTCTTGGTTGGTTCTTAATGTTGCTATGTTCTGCTGGAAAGCTAACTTTCTTTCAATTGTGACGCTTATTTGATCACATTTTGGGCAACTCTCTTTTCCGGTGTGATACTGAGTCCCTGTGATATAAGCTCTTGCAGGGGTGTCGCAAATAAAAATTCTAACACTAAATTGTTTAACACCAAATTTAGTTCGAACTCCGTTTTTCTTAAGAATAATTATCTCATTTGCAAACTCTTTTAAATATTCATTAACTGATTTTGGCTTCGAAGGGCCAATGTAGCACCCAATCAGAAATGGAGCCTCCTGCCAAACATTTACCACAGAGCCTATGATTGGTCATAACGATGTTCGGGAACTATGAAAAGGAGAGAATCCATCTATTATCTATATTAACATCGATAGATATAATAGAAATATTCTCAGCTGATAAACAATTAGAAAGTATGTGCTTCTCAATTCCGTAGTAAGAATATTCTCCTGGAGAAATCGAAATTGTTTGAATGGGTGATGTGTCTGTGCCAAGGAGTGTTTTAGCGCTGAATGGTAAATCAGGTATACCACAGCGTTTTGACCGTAGCAAAAGATCTTGTACAACGGATTGTGGAACTTTATGTTGCAAAGCCCAATTTCTTAATTCCATTGAAAATTTGCTATGTTGCAGCTTGTGATCTATACTAATATCAGTTAGTTCCAATAAGGCTGCACATGAAGAACCGGTTGCACTGAAATGATTTTGAGGCGATATTTCATGATGTGCTTGGGTTGGCTCAAAATCAGCTTCCATAGAGATTGAATTAAGCTGTCTGTGATTTAACACCTCATCTGTGCCAATCATACGCAGACGCAGAGCTTGTTTTTGATGCAAAATCTCATCTCGGAACTTTTCGCCCCACTAAAGACACATGGTTCTGAATCGTCTTTTTACTCATAACCTTATTATAAAATTATTATTATATTCTATAATTTTTTGGCTTACCAATATTTTGATTATTAATATATTTTAAATTATTAATATTTCTTGATTATTTTTTTCTCACTAATTTTTTTTTATATTTTGGACTACAATTTACTTCCCAAACTTGACTAACTAATTGAAATGAAACGTAAAAAAATTTTTTGCGCTTCAAAAAACTTTATGGTGCTGAAAATTTTCTGTGCAAAATTCAACACTCAAAAGTGCGTCCATAATTTTCAGCAAAAAAAGTATCGCCGTTTTCATTGCTGAAAAATGAACTTATTTCATAAATTCCAAATGCACTAACACAATCGATAATTTTTACAGTGTAAAACAATTTTGTGTGGTTCATGGTGTTTGTAAAAAAAAGGGAACTGCGGAAAAAAATTTAGCAGGGTATAGTGGAGTACTTTTGCATACATAGAAATTGGACTGCTTGCGCATCGAAGTAGAATAATTGCAAAAAGTGGAGTTTTAAAGGGGGACTATATTTTAATAGCTGGAATATATTTTAAAAAATATTAGTATTAGTATTTTTAATAAAACTGTATATTATTAATCAAAATTTGGTTTTTTATTTAAAAAATATTTCATAAACATGAACTTTAATATATATTTAACAATTCAATTCTTTGAAAACAACATTTTTTGTTAAAAAAAAATCTATATTGTCTCCCATTATCTCCTTAACCCTTTCTTTCCCATTCTAGCCATATGGCACACATAATTATTTAACTTGTAAATCAATGTACATGTATTTTTTTTGTATGTATTGTGTTCTACGTTTTTTTGTCTATATTATTCTGAGAGTTTTAAATGAGGTTTTAGTTAAGAAAAAATTTCGTCGTTGCATTTTAGTTGTAAAATAAAATTTTGTGTTAAAAAAAAAATTAAAAAAAAAAAACAGTAATTTGTTTAGGTACGACAGGTAAATACAATTAAAAATTAATAATTAAAAATATGTTTTGCATCTGATAATATGTGTATTTTTACATAATGCAACTATTTTAATTATATAAATCAAATTTGTAAATTTATAACGAAAAAAATGCTGGTGGTAGCCATATGGATACCACTCCTTAAATGGCCACAGGATAATAAAATATCTTTTTGCATCTCATTTATGACTTCTTTGCTAGCTAAGTGTTAAGGAAAACCAATCAAATATTTTTTCTGGCACTATATAATAATTCTGGACTTAAAGGGTTAATTTATTTCCTTAACTATTTTCCCACGCATAATTTCGCTATTTTTTTTCTGGAAATTTTAAAATAAACAATAAAATTATATAAAAATTATGCTCATAATTTATAACGCACTCCCTTACCCTTATAAAAGAAAAACGCATGTCACTGAAAATTGCCCCAGCTTAATTCTGATTGGTTAAAATTTTCATCACAAAAAAATATAAAATATATTTTTTTAAATTATTAACTTTTCTAAAATAAACTTTAACTTATGTTTCAAGAAATAGTTTAATATGGTTTTTACCAATTAAATTTATATATTTTTATAATCATAAATCAACTATAAAAAGATATTCCAGTAGAATGAAGATTTACTTTGTATTCACAAATTATTATAATTAAACACTACACTTGATATTTATTTTAAGATAACAATTCCACTTCTCCATTAATTTAGAAATTTTTAATTATCACTCTTATTTTCTCTTCGAAAACAAATTTTTAATTAATAAATTTCAATTTTTTCAAACACAAAATTATTTTTCATATACATTTCAAAATTTAAACAGTTGCCGTTCTAACAACAAAAATAGTAATATAAATTGTACTATTATAAAATAAAATAATAAGATATTAGTTTGTTTACAAAATGTACACACAATAAAAATTTATTAAAAGAAAATTAAAAACATTATAAAACATTAAAGAAAAATCAATATCAACCTTTATTGTGGACAGAGAAATACGTATTACTGTATCATATAACAAATTAATTTATTTTTATATGAATTTATTGAAGGTAAAATTAATTATAGCGTTTTCATTATTATTTATATTTTACCTGCGGTAATTATAAAATATAATATTCCTAGAATAAAATATATAACTAAATTTAAAAATAAATAAGATTCCCTATATATTTGTCAATATAAAATTTTCACAAGTGAACATTTTTAGGAAAATACAAAGCGCACCTTTAATAACATAAAATAATGTCCTTAAATTCAATATAATTTTAACTATATTTATAATAAAATATCAATTTAGAAACAAAATTAAATTTCCCTATAATATTTTTTTTGTACTTCAAATATTTCAACTGTACCTGTAAAAGGTTTTTTATATTAATTTTATATTAACGGCTACTCTTCTAGTCAACCATATTTATATTTAGAGGAGGTGAGACAGACTTATCGGGGGCTTTTTCAAGTGGGAAAGAGCAAAAAAAGTACTTCAATAGAAAATTCATTTTCTTTGTTCTAAATTAAGTAGGTAATGCAGAAAATATTTTTGTTAAATATTAGTGTAAAATCACTAATATTGACGAATGGAAGCATGACACCTCGCGGAATTTTTGAAAATCTTAATACACATATAAAAATGGTTTACATCTGTCATTTTATATGTAAATTTGAATGGTGATTTCTCATGGTTATGATAATTCCACCTCCACGTAAAGTTCTCTTAACTTCACTTTACGGTTATAATAGCCCTGAGAGAGCGTGGTCATTTAAAATTAAATTTTAAAGTGAAGTGACGCGTGGTCCGCATTTAAATTTTTAAAGTTTAATTGTTTTAAGAATAAAGGTAAGTTATTATATTTCATTATATATAAAATACATGCATGTTCTTTATATAATATATTACACATAAGTTTTTGCTAATAATTATTTTTTTTGCAATATTATTTTTATGGTATAGACAGAGTCTACAGATCCAACTAATTGGTCTAGCTCTAGCTACTTTCAGTGTTCTTATGCTTTTCTTTTAAAGCTAAATATTTTTATTTTAGAATTAATTTTACTACTTAGTGCCTTATTAATATTTAATACAAAAATTATATAAATTTAATATATATTATGTGTATTTGCATTTGCATATTTACATTCGAGTGTGTAATAATCTGTATTGTGCTAATAGTATTTGTTCTTGTGTTTATGGCATGATTTTTGTTCTAACACTAAATAATAAACTGTAAACTAAAAATTTCAATTTTGTGATTAATTTATAATACAAACCTCTAAATACACGCAAAGATCTTAATTTGCTTATTAAGCAAAAAAAAATTAAATAATTTCAAAATTAGTAATATTAGTATACAAAATACATCCATTAAACATTATAACTTATTTAATAAAAAAAGCTACATATAGTTATTTATAATTTATTTCCCGAGCTGATTTATACCAATCGTATTAATTCAAAATAATTCAAAATACGCAATTAATGAAATATCCAAAAAGAATTATCAGTCAAAATTTAATATATTTTTTAAAATTTATAAATTAGATTTTTCCTACGATTTAAATTAGCATTAAGATGTTTATAAATACATCATTTAAAGAAAATATGCTCACAATATTAAAAGTAAATCCACGCTCTTTTGGAGAACAATTGAGCCATGAGGATTTTTCATCAGCTGGTAATAATTAAATTCAAATTGGTATCAATTTTTTTTAATTTTAACGAAAATTCCAGCAAAAAAATGTTTTAATATTAATAACACAGAAACAATAATTTTTCTTGATAAAGCAGCAAATTCAGTTATACCAGATGATATTTTAGTCGAATATATTCAAGAAAAAATATCAAACGATTCAAAATGGTGTCTTGGAATTGCCATTCAACAAATAATAGAAGGTTTTTAAATGCTTAATTTATCTTTTTATAAGCAACCTAGTTTGTGCATGCTTTTATGTATTTAGATTTAGTACTATTCTATTATTAATAATAAACAAAAGCAAAAATATAACAAATATAACAAAATAATATTTAACTTTATGAATAGCTGGTACTTTCATTAACCCAGAACAAGTATATATAGCAGATGAAATATCATTGCCTAGTACTTCATCAAATTACATTGAGGGGCAACAAAATCAACTTTTATTCAACATTTTAAATGAATCAGAAAGTGAAATAGTTTCACAATCAGAAGGGCAAGAAATTTATAGAACAATTTCATGTCATAATGCTGCAGAAGTGGACGAATATCTTCAAAATCCTATTCAAATTTTAGTAAAAGACACATTTTATTCTTCTCTAGTAAATATATTTCATTTTAAAACTGTTTTTTTTTTTAATTAATATTTTGTATATTACAGGCTATCAAATCTTTAAATAATATCGACTTTAAAATATTATATCAAAATTATATTGATAAACAAAAATTGGACAATTTTGAGAGGACCGTTTTGGCGAAAATAATAATAAAAACTTTATTGGAAAAAGATATCAATTTTGAGTAATTTTTCATTATATTTGCCTGAAATAAACTTACTTAAATCTATATTATATGTATATGTACTATATTTCCTCTCTCGGAAAAACCTTTCCTCTCTCGGAAATAGAAGCCACTTATTATATAGTGGGCTGTAGGGGCCAAAAAGCTTCTGGAAAGTTGTATGATGCATATAACTCATACAGAAAAAAACTAGGCAGTTGTGGATTAATTAAAAGAAAATCTCGCTGTTCAGCCAGTTCTAGTTCTAGTCCGCTAAATATTGATAATTCTAGTTCTTTAAATATTGATAATATTGGTATGTATAAAACTGTGTACAATTTTATTTACAATATTGTTATGTAATATTCTTAAATTTTAATTAACTATTATTTTTGTAGATACAGGTTCTTTGGAAGATTTTAATTTTGTTAAATCTAATCGTGAACCTTGGGACGATATATTAAAAAAGTGGTCATCTTGTTTTAAAGAAAGAAAAAATTTTTTTAACAAAAAAACTTTAGCTACAATAGAATATTTAGAATTATTTCCAGTACTCCGAGAAGGAAATGATGTGAAAAGTTGTTGAACTTGTAAGAAGTGATTTGTTAATAATATATTTTGCTAATATATTTTTTTTACTATTTCAGTTTTCAATTGATGCTAAAAAACTGTGTCCAAATTTACTTCCTGTAGAAGAAAAATGGAACTTTTACTATAAAAAAATTCTTTTGCGAACTAATACTATTAAACAAGAATCTGTTAAATATTATATTCATATGCTGGAAAACGTTACTGATGGTAAGTTTTTATAAATAATATTTTTTGGAATTTTTGATTTGGATTTTGAAAATAATTTATATTTCAGTAAACGTGAAAAAAACCGTAGCATTTTTTATTTTACCACACATTTTTTCTTCATCAAGAACTACAAAAAGGGTGCATGGTCAAAAAACCTATAGGGCATCGAAGCTGGAAGTCCAAGATTATTTTGTAGCATATTTCAAAGTAATTAAAAACATACTTTTATCATCACTTGTTATCTAATTTAACTTATTAAGATTTAAACCGACATTGCTAAGCATATTTAATTTTTAATAGAATCTTTATTTTTTGTATTTATGGTTATAAGAATTCAACTAAATTGAAATATTTTTTATTATAATTGCAAACTTATTTATTTATACTTCTAGACAATTCAAGAAGCAGAAGAACATGAAAAAAAACTTTGAATAAATAAAAAAGGTAACCAACCAAGGGTTGTAATTGTAGGGGAATTAGGCCAACATAAAGCGTATGTAACGCTTATTAATAAAAAATATTACATTTCCGATCCAGTTAAAGCTGTGGAAAGATGTTTTCATATATATTATGCGCTTAATTTAGGTTACCCAGTTCAGTGCATATATGTATGGACCTTCATGCAGATTTATATTTTTGGTGTACTCGTAGATGTTCATAACACAAAACAATCGTTAATATCGGCTGTGGATACCCTAAATATCATTTTTTAGTTCACTATGCTAGGGTAATTGTAAATATTGGACCAATAATAGCTATAAGTTCTATACGTTTTGAAGCAAAGCATCAAACATATAAAAAAATTATTCACTCTTCAAATAACAGAATTAATTTACTTCAAACTTTGGTAAAAAAAAATCAAATTAATATAGCAAACTTAATTTTAAATTATGATGAGTATTGTAATTCTTCCATAAATTTTAAAAAATTAGATAACATTAAACCTAACATTTCTATTAAATATAATTTTATAACTACTAAAACTGATATTATATATACATTGTAACAGGATGAGTAATTTTAGTCGAAAAAAAAATTACCACCTGCTAGCTATAAGGTAAGTCAGAGGAGGTAACTTCGGAGTTCTAGTGAAGTGGGCGCCAGGTCTAGGGTGACCAACAGCGCATCACAAAAAAAAACGCTAGACCAAAATTTGTATACTAGAACTTCTTGGACCACTGGGATTTCCTCCTAAGTGTGCCAGCTCAGCCTGTGGGGCGTGAGTCGACCAGTGATCCAAACGGCAATCAATAAAACAACATGGCGATACTTTTACAAAAATTTTCAACAGAAAAATTTTGACCAATTTCATGCAGTATCACCATAAGGAAGAGGACAAAGAAAGGAAGAGAAATCCCTTGCATTCCATCCTGGGGAATGACTGAAAAATCAGCAACTCATATTCAGGGAAAAATCAACGAAAAAGATAATAAATAAAAAAACCAACAAAAACGAAGCGATCAGCACCCCAACGCAGTAGCCACTCTTTATACAAAATAATAAAAATTTTTGAAAATTTCAAAAAAAATAATAAATAAAAAACGAAATGATTTGATTTTTTTGTTGTTTTTTTCTTTTTTAATAATAATACAATTTAAGAACATGTATCGGTGGTGAGAAAATTTTTAATTTGATAGATATATATACATATAATAAATAATAAATTTGATTATTCTGGTGTACAACAAACTATAAAAATTAACGACTTTGAATTTTAAGAATTTTTTTAATAATTGATACCAATAACAATTAATTAAGATATTACACAAAACTTTACTCTACTATATTTTTTTTTTTTTAATTGAACTATTAAATATATAATTTAACAAAAAAACTATGCAAAAGCAACTAATTTAGACATTTTACTTTACTGGAATAAATAAATAAATAATCAACTACTATACAAGAAAAATTTTTAATTTACACAAAAAAAACAAAAGCTAACGCAACGCGTACACCTTAATGAATATATTATGAATAATTTAACAATTTAACGTACCTGGTTTAACTGCTTCCATCTCCTGACATGTCTGGATCCGGAACCAGCTACCTGTACCTACAGTTTTGTTTAAAAAAAAAAAACCAAAACTATCACCACTAATAATGTAAGTTACACACTAATAAAAAATAATAATTATAAATCCGGAACGTCGGGTCGCTGATTCTGCTCTTCCTTTAATTTTCTTATGCTTCCTCTATTTTTTTCTCTGGTGAAATTGGTGGATCACACCACAAATTCCGGTTTAATGGAGAGTTTGGACGATTACCTTTACAAAAACTATTTAAATAATTTTTTTTTCTGCTATTTCTTTAGCTTTTTCTGTTCTTTTTTTCTATTATCAAAATTTAATTTCACTGATTTGTTTGTTTTTACTAGTTTTCTTGGGAATCGTTTTCTTTTTCAAAATTTTTTTTTCCCACCACAAATTCTAGGTCAAAATTTTTAATTGTTCTCGGTTTATTTAATTTTGTAAGGTTTCTTGGTTTATTTTTTCTTCTTATACTTTTACTTTGCTACAACTAATCAATTTTTTATTTCTCGCAACAATCATCCAAACGAATTTAAAAAAAACTTTTTCCCAAAAAAAACTTTTTCAAAACAAAAAAAATCTCCCCCAAAAAGTTCGACCGATCGGTAACCAATTTTTCTTCCAACTCCTCGAAACAATGAATTTTTCAAATTTTTTCTCATTTCGAAAAACTATTGTTTCCTCGATCACGCGATCTCTTGACTTTCGGAATCAAAACATGGCCCAGAAGGGCAACAAAGGTTGTCTATTGTTTTCTGTTCCGAAAATCAAGAGACCGCAGCGCTGACGGGAATTTCGAAACCTATCACTATGGCTACCCACCTAACCAAATTTACCTCCGCGCCTGTCTACTAACTGACATCTGAGATGTGACAAGCCGGCATACAAATAACATCAAGATGGACGCAGACGTAAACAACTAAACAAGGTATTTTTTTAAATTATTTTAATTTAATAATTTTTATTTCTTTTTAGGAAATTATATTACAAAAAAAATACACGGTGTCACAAAACAGACCTATCTGGAGCTTAGCGTTCCAGACAGGCCTGGAAAACACCGACTCGCCACACCCCAGATGTAAAAAAACAAATCTCCAACTAACAAAACTATATAACTCTAATAATAAAACCACTTACATAACTACTAATCTATAATAAATATTAACTATAAATAAATAATAAACTGTAATAATAAATTTACCTAAATAAATAAATCAATAAATACTTAATATATAATTCCAAATAAATAACAAAAAAAAATTTTTAACTAAACTTATACTAACTTATTCTCAAAAATGTAATAATATTAACTAATAATAACAAAAAACAAATTTAGTGACTCACGGGGTAAAGGTGGGTAGCCAGGTATTATAGGTTAAAATAACTATAATAAATAACAAAAACTAACCTACCTACATATAATTGTAAATTAACTAACCACTAATAAATAATAATAATAACAAAAAATTTAACTATACTAACTAATAGTAATATACATAATAACAAAAAAAAATTTAACTGAATAATACTAATAAATAACAAATAATTGTAAATAAAAAAAAATCTAACAAACACTAAATAAATAACAATTATCCAAAAATATCACAGGTTGAAAATTTTTTTTTCTTTTTCAGTCAACGTGGGGCTGTCCCACACCCTGACTATCTCATGCTCTATTTCTATGCTAGCCGGGCCATAATTTATATTTTTTTCAAATAAATACTGTAAATTTTTTTTTTCTCTTTTTCTGACCAATATATTTTTAAATTAATTTTTTTTTTTTTTTCTCAGGTTTTTAGATCCTTTGCGTGGACAATGTATTGCTTTAGGGTGTCGCTATCTTCTACAATGTAGCACACTTGACCCTTTTCGGCGACAATGGTGCATTTTGTCCAGGGTTTTGCAAATTTCGCTGTAATATTTTTTTTTAAATCGCTTAAAACGTTGGTTCGACGGTAAACAACTTACTTGCCCAGGTAAATACTTTTTAAAATTTTTATTTGATCGCAGGTTGTAAGTTTTTTCGTGTCTTTTTTGTGCTTTTTCCAGATTCCTGACCACCACATCATGCACATCATTACGTCGATGCTCCTGGTCAATAATGATATTCTCATTCAGCAAATTTAATTTTCGAAGCAACTCGTAAGAAGTACCGTCGGTCATCATATGATATCCGAATGTAAGGTAGAATGGAGAAAACCCAGTGCCGTCATGGACTACATTCCGCAGAGCGCACGCAATGTGACTCAGCTTGTCATCTCATTCTTTATGGTTGGTTTGATCTATATACATTCGGATAGCAGTGACGATGTTCCGATTGACTCTTTCCGACGCATTAGCTTGAGGATGGTACGGAGCGGTAAATTTGTGGTTAATATTGTAGGTTTTTATTAATTTTTCAAATTCCTTTGCAGTGAATTGCACACCGTTGTCAGACAACTACACTTCTGGAATGCCGAAAAGATGGAAGACTTCGGATTCCAGGAATTTAATAATCGGACCTGTTGTTGCCTGACGCAAAGGTTTGAGTAACACAAATTTCGAGAATTGGTCAAGAACAATTAATATACAGGTATTACCTTTTTTAGATCTAGGATATGGACCAAGTAGATCAATATTAATGTATTGCCACGGACGGACCGGAGGACTTTGGACAACCAGAGGCGGTCTTAAGCATGTATTAGGCGCTTTCACTTCTTTACAAGCCTCGCACCAAGAAATGTAAGTTGTAATGTCATTTCGCATTCTTGGCCAAAAATACATGCGCTGAATTTTTTCTATAGTTTTGTCCACCCCCGAGTGTGCTGACATAGGATCATCATGGAAGTGTTGGATCACGCCGGCTCTTAGTGCAGGAGGCACCCACAATTTCCAAACGGGAACATCGGTAAGTTGATGTTCTCGAAAATGTTGCCGTTTGAAAATGACCCCATCCACGATTTTAATGTCTTTAATGATTATTGGCGAAAATGTTCACGTGGCGTTGATATTCAGGGTCTTGAAATGCCGGATCCTTGGCGTCGACAATATTGATCTCTTTCAACTGGACGGTCATCTCATCGATTTCTCCACGAGATAACGCGTCTGCCACAATATTGTCGCTACCCTTCCGGTGTTCAATTTTGAAATCAAAACCCTGAAGTTTCAAACTCCAACGCGCCAACCGACCCGCCAAATCCTTTTGGTTTCTCAATGTAAGTCAACCTCAATGTAAGGTCGGAAGTTCGAAACTTCAGGGTTTTGATTTCAAAATTGAACACCGGAAGGGCAGCGACAATATTGTGGCAGACGCGTTATCTCGTGGAGAAATCGATGAGATGACCGTCCAGTTGAAAGAGATAAATATTGTCCAGTTGAAAGAGATCAATATTGTTTTATGCTTAGTACCGCTGCGAGGCATTCTAATTCCGTCACGCTGTAATTTTTTTGAGCGGAATTTAATTTCTGGGACATGAACGCTATGGGATGTTCATGCCCCGCTTCATCCGTTTGGAATAGAACACCTCCGACACCGGTCTTCGACGCATCACACTGTACGGAGAACCGACGATTAAAATCGGGATTTACGAGTACGGGGGCCTGCGTTAAGGCCAGTTCCAAAGCGAGGAATGCTGCCTCAGCGGCATCATTCCACTTGTCCGGATTTTTGCCCTTCAATAAATCCGTAATAGGCGCTGCAACTTCCGCGTAATTCTTAATGAACCGATTATACCATCCAGTCATGCCCAAAAACTGTCTGATCTGTCGCACAGTTTTGGCCTCGGGAAGTTTTGGATGGCGTCGATCTTTTCAGGGTCCGTTTTGATGCCTTCGTGGTCAATAATATGACCTAAATATTTAGTTTCGGTCTGGCAAAATCGGCTTTTTTCGATGTTTATGGTGAGTCCAGCTTCCCTCAAACACCTTGCTACTTTACTCAAGAGCTCCATGTGGGTGTCAAAGTCTTCCGAGAGGATCAAAAGATCATCAAGGTAAACAAAGACATCCTCATGAAGCTCGTAAGGGATAACTTTATCCATAAGCTTGCAAAGTGTTTTCGGGGAGTTGGAAAAACCGAAAGGCATTCTTTTGAAATGGTACAACCCACGACCGGGGACGATGAATGCGGTTTTGTCTCTGGATTTCTCCTCCAGTTCAACCTGCCAAAACGCCATTTTTAAATCTAAACTAGTGATAAATTTTGTCTTTTTGACTCTACTAAAAATCGAGTTGATATGAGGAAGTGGATAGGCATCACTCTTGGTGACGGCATTCACCTTGCGGGCGTCAAGGCACAACCTTAGGGTGCCGTTTGTTTTTTTCACCAACGCCAAGGGCGATGCCCATGCACTTCGACTCTCCTCAATTATATCCTGCTCTAGCATTTTATCTAACTCTAAATCTAACAATTTTTGCATAGGCAGAGATAATGGATACGGACGGACAACCTGAGGTTTCGCATCTCCAACGTCGATTTCGTGTTTAAGGATCGTAGTTTTCCCCAGACCAGATGTGCTAAACGACGGAAACGAATCGATCACTTCGTGAAGCCTTTGTTGTTGGTCAATATTCAACTTATGCATTTTTTTATCATCATTAGTTAATTCAGATAATTCTAGATTTTTAAACGGAATCGCGTTAAAAGCGTCCCAAAAATCCATTCCCAAAATCATGGACCGTTGAATGGAGGGGATCAGGAAAAATTTGATGGTTTTTGTCACGCCATTGTAAATAATGTTCAGGAATACGTAACCGATGACACCTTGTGGGTTACCATCGGCCGTATTCACAATGGTCGTGATCGGAGTGTACGAAATGTCCAACTCCCGCAACAAATTTTCCCCATCCTTCCCCAAACAACTAATATTGGCCCCACTGTCCAACAACGCAAAATGGTTTTTATTTGCAATTTTTATCTTCATGAAAGGACGATTGTCTCCATCCGGTCTGTGGTACGTAGCTTTCAACGTTTTTCGGATTGACTGCCTCTTACTAAAATGTTTTTTGGATCTACGATTATTTCTATTATTAATTAAACCTAATTCGCTTATGCTACTTAATGGAGGATTCTTAGAAGCTACACCTAACTTATACCTATCACCGGACTCTACGCTGGAGGATTCGGACGAGGGCGGTAGCTTGGTTGCCTCCAGTTTCCCAAACCCGCTTTGGCGTTTCCCTGAAGGTTGCCGGGATGACACCTCGGACACTTATTAACACAAGTATTTTTGAAACCACAACGATAACAAAATACTTTTAATGGATGGGGACAATCTCGAAATAGATGTCCCAAATCATCGCAATTAAAACAAATAACATAGGTATTTTTGTCGGCAGGTACGACAGTGGCGGACGGAACTCCCGGATGAAATTTATTATCTTGGACGGACAGGACTTCTTTAATTGAAGCGGACGGACTTGGCGGTTCTGGCAGTTTGGACTTTTGGAGCGCCGGATTTGTAAGTATGTAATTTGAGTCAACGTTCTCTTCCAACTCATGGACATACATTCTACGGGGACGAACTTGGTCCTCGGCTGACTCACCAATTTCCCTCCACTTCCTTTCCAGTCTCTTACAAACTCTATCCAGCTGATTAAGGGTTACAATATTCTCCAAAATCAGAGCGTTCTTGTAACCCGGGTATAGGTTATATAAGAGCCTCTTAAGAAAATCATCATCGGAAATTTCGTGCGTCAGACGAAGACGAATTCCCTCCATGTCCATTCGGAAGTCAGAAAATTTTTCCCGAGAACGTTGCTTCCTGGCTTCCATCAACCGTTTGACATCACCATCATCTTCCCCATCATCGAACTCAATTTGCATGGCCGTTTTCAGGTTGGACCATGACGTGTTCGAATGCCTCCGAATATATTGCCAGTACCAGGTCTCGGCATGGCCCTGAAGGAGTTGATTGATCGACAACACCAAACCTTCCAACGGATATCCATCTCCCTTGGCCAAAGTTTCAATTCGGAAGATGAACTCCGCTAGCGACAGAGCTTTTCCCGAACCATCAAATCGAACCCGCCAGTTAGAAACTGGATTACGACGCCTAAAATGTTCAGGGAGGCGGTCGTCAGGCTCATCGTCGGTATCGCTGAGTTGAAAGGGAGCGACATTTGATGGTTCCCTCACTGGCCTCCCCCCGCTCAGTGGTGGCATTATAGACGGTGGGTAGCTACGAACAGGAGCAAGAAACCGGGGCACTGCAGCTGGTTCCGAAAGATGTTGTCGAGCTACCAGCGCTTGGAGTTCGGCGATTTGTTGCCGCTGTTCTTGGAGCAGACTGGACATGGCGGAAATTTGCGTGTGATCGAACTGGGTTGCAGAGGCTATTACAGATCTATCATGAGGTAAGTGGACGCTTTGACGTTTAGATTGATTTTTAAACCGTTTTCCTCTTCTTCCAGACGAACCAGTTTTGTGAACGGCGCCTGTGGACAACCGAGTTGATAACCCCTGTATCGAAGTGGGGTCAGAATGCGGCGAATTGTTCGAGGAGCTCAGCTAACTAACTCCCTTTCGAGAGGTCATCAACGTTGCACCAGGATCAGAAGAGGGGTGGCCGGCCAATATTGTCGGAGCTGGAATAAGCGGCTGTTTCGGCAACACCCACTTATTACCAGGCTGATTGGCAACGGCGCCCACAGGCGGCAGCGGAAATTGGTCAAGGGGTGGACCTATAGCTCTCTCCCGTTCGTCGATTACCGTCAACCTCCCATCCTCAGAATACGAATGGTCCGAGCCAAGCATCTGTGCGGTAATGAACTGTTGCTCTGCAATTCGAGTGAGCTCCGAATTAAGTTCATTTTTAATTCGCCGCACCGATGCCGAGTAATGCTTACGAGCCGACTTTAATCGAAATAATCTATTTTTAACGTGCTGAATTTTTGTTGCTACGCGGAGCAACAGATCTTCATCCGTTTCTCGAATACCATCACTGACCAGCGAGTGACAGGCAGCGGCTTTACTTTCGAAAAGAGCGAGTTCAGCGGCAGGATCTGGAATGTTAGATTCTGGTGGACGACGACCCATACGTTGCTCGCACTCTAAGGCGGTGCACAATTGAGCGTACTTACTCTGGGCGTTGCCCGACGACCCTAACAAACCACGCAGCTTTAATTCATATTGAATTTCGTCAGGATCTAACCTGGCTGGATCCATATTTGGTTCAGGTATAAAAATTAATTTTTCGCCAAGACTAATTATAATAAAAATTTTCTATTTGTAGAATACCCCCAGCACACAAATTATGGCGTGTACCTACCGGCAGCTTTACCCTGATATTTTTTTTTTTTTTTTAATTTGTTTCTTTATAAAGTTAATTTAACAAATATTGTAATTACTACTATACTAGTTAACTACAAAATAAATAAATTAATAAATAACAATCAATGTAAATAATCAAATAATTTTAAAACTATTTATTATAATTATTGAAAAATAAATAACATTACTTGTAAATTTAATAACCACTTTCAAAAAAAAAATAATTTAAGTACATACCAATGATTGTAAAAATAAATAATAATAACCCTACACCTAATATCAATAATAAAAAAAAACAACTCTAATAATTATAAATAGTGTAAATACATAATAACCTAATTGTAAAAAAGGACTAATACTAAATACAACTACAAAAAAAAATTTTAAATAACAATAATTGTAAATAAACGAGAAAGAAAAATACACCTAATATAACTAATATTACCAAAAAAAAAACTAAACTAATACTAACGAATATTGTAAAAATAAATATATAACTAACAACTATTGTATAAATAAATAAGAGGAAAAAAACTAAACCCAACTACTAAATTTTATTTTTATTTTCTAGATATATATTTTTTTTTCAAAATTTATTTCTCCGCCAGCGTTGTCTTGATCGAGGAACCAATAGGGGGAAAAAAAAATTATTCCACAAAAACAAAAAAAAAAAAACGAAGAGAATAAAACAAATCCAACATTTTAAAAAATATCTTTATTTTTAATGTTAATTTAGAAACTCCCCAGAATGGATGCTCTCTGGACTTCTTTTTATAATGGACAGGGAAGGGAAAGGGTTAGGGTAGGGTTAAGGAGAAGGGAAACTTCAATGAGAAATATTCCCCCAACACTACAAAAAAATCTTTGGCCGTCCCAATTCACACAAAAGTCCAACCTACGTTGAACACAAAAACACAAACATGCTAGGACCCCCTTTTGGACTACTAAAAGCGGGTGTCTAACTAGCGGACGGACACTTTGGGGAGGATACGACAAGGACCACCTTATCGCAGCTTCTAACCCCCCAAAATAAATAAACAAAGGACACTGGTAGGACAGGTAATGGACAACCAAAACCCTTATCTAACTACCAGCACATAAATAAATTGGAACAACCTCCGATCCTCCTCATAGGGAAGGAAGAATACCACCCACGGAAGGGGAAGACGTTGCGGTATTGATCGCCCCTCCACCAGACTTAAGCAACCTCAGATGGAGATTTCCAAAAAAAAATTTTTAAAATAACCACACAGTTTGGGCGCCAATTGTAACAGGATGAGTAATTTTAGTCGAAAAAAAAATTACCACCTGCTAGCTATAAGGTAAGTCGGAGGAGGTAACTTCGGAGTTCTAGTGAAGTGGGCGCCAGGTCTAGGGTGACCAACAGCGCATCACAAAAAAAAACGCTAGACCAACATTTGTATACTAGAACTCCTTGGACCACTGGGATTTCCTCCTAAGTGTGCCAGCTATGCTCAGCCTGTGGGGCGTGAGTCGACCAGTGATCCAAACGTCAATCAATAAAACAACATGGCGATACTTCTACAAAAATTTTCAACAGAAAAATTTTGACCAATTTCATGCAGTATCACCATAAGGAAGAGGACAAAGAAAGGAAGAGAAATCCCTTGCATTCCATCCTGGGGAATGACTGAAAAATCAGCAACTCATATTCAGGGAAAAATCAACGAAAAAGATAATAAATAAAAAAACCAACAAAAACGAAGCGATCAGCACCCCAACGCAGTAGCCACTCTTTATACAAAATAATAAAAAAAATTTGGAAATTTCAAAAAAATAATTAAATTTCCACTAAATTATAATAAATAAAAAACGAAATGATTTGATTTTTTTGTTGTTTTTTTCTTTTTTAATAATAATACAATTTAAGAACATGTATCGGTGGTGAGAAAATTTTTAATTTGATATATATATATACATATAATAAATAATAAATTTGATTATTCTGGTGTACAACAAACTATAAAAATTAACGACTTTGAATTTTAAGAATATTTTTAATAAATGATACCAATAACAATTAATTAAGATATTACACAAAACTTTACTCTACTATATTTTTTTTTTTTTTTAATTGAACTATTAAATACAACGATATAGAAGATATATGGATAGGGCATAAATATAAAAATTTGAAGCCACGCCGGGTATAGTTGTCTCTTTTTTTGCTATCCGAATTGTCAAAATATAAAAATGAGAAATTAGGGGCGGATTAGGGTTTTTTTTAATTCGGGCATCAATTTTTAAGGAGATAATTTTTTTTTTTTTTGAAAAATACAAGTAAAGATCATCCTAAGGAATATTTTAGGTCGCGCAACGATAATTATACAAATGGAAAGTAAAATAGAGTAATTTGTTTAGCTAGTTAATATTGTTAATTTATATTGAGACTCTTAAACTTAAAAAAATAAGCCAGCCCTGTAAATCTAAAATCAGCTGTTATAATATTTTTCATATTATTAATTTGACACTTCGGCGAGCAAAAGGAAAGAGAACTACCAAAATCGTGGCTTCATAAACAATTTTTCAATATATTAAAATTTTAATGTGTTAAAAAGAGAGGGAACATTTATGCCACTTCCATATATTTCTTATTCGTAGATTAAATATATAATTTAAAAAAAAAAACTATGCAAAAGCAACTAATTTAGACATTTTACTTTACTGGAATAAATAAATAAATAATCAACTACTATACAAGAAAAATTTTTAATTTACACAAAAAAAACAAAAGCTAACGCAACGCGTACACCTTAATGAATATATTATGAATAATTTAACAATTTAACGTACCTGGTTTAACTGCTTCCATCTCCTGACATGTCTGGATCCGGAACCAGCTACCTGTACCTACAATTTTGTTTAAAAAAAAAAAAACCAAAACTATCACCACTAATAATGTAAGTTACACACTAATAAAAAAATAATAATTATAAATCCGGAACGTCGGGTCGCTGATTCTGCTCTTCCTTTAATTTTCTTATGCTTCCTCTATTTTTTTCTCTGGTGAAATTGGTGGATCACACCACAAATTCCGGTTTAATGGAGAGTTTGGACGATTACCTTTACAAAAACTATTTAAATAATTTTTTTTGCTGCTATTTCTTTATCTTTTTCTGTTCTTTTTTTCTATTATCAAAATTTAATTTCACTGATTTTATCCGCGAATATTTTTTTTTTGTTTGTTTTTACTAGTTTTCTTGGGAATCGTTTTATTTTTCTAAATTTTTTTTTCCCACCACAAATTCTAGGTCAAAATTTTTAATTGTTCTCGGTTTATTTAATTTTTAAATGTTTCTTGGTTTATTTTTTCTTCTTATACTTTTACTTTGCTACAACTAATCAATTTTTTATTTCTCGCAACAATCATCCAAACGAATTTAAAAAAAACTTTTTCCCAAAAAAAACTTTTTCAAAACAAAAAAAATCTTCCCCAAAAAGTTCGACCGATCGGTAACCAATTTTTCTTCCCACTCCTCGAAACAATGAATTTTTCAAGTTTTTTCTCATTTCGAAAAACTATTGTTTCCTCGATCACGCGATCTCTTGACTTTCGGAATCAAAACATGGCCCAGAAGAGCAACAAAGGTTGTCTATTGTTTTCTGTTCCGAAAATCAGCGCTGCGGACGGGAATTTCGAAACCTATCACTATGGCTACCCACCTAACCAAATTTACCCCCGCGCCTGTCTACTAACTGACATCTGAGATGTGACAAGCCGGCATACAAATAACCTCAAGATGGACGCAGACGTAAACAACTAAACAAGGTATTTTTTTAAATTATTTTAATTTAATAATTTTTATTTCTTTTTAGGAAATTATATTACAAAAAAAATACACGGTGTCACAACATCGTCTCTAAATTTCTATGACATTCTATTTAAAAAAGGCATGGTAGTTTGTGTTGATTTCTACGATGATGGAGATCCAGTATTTGCCAGAATAGACTATATAATTTTAAATGAAAAACAATTTTATTTGTGCGTACAATCTTTGGAAACTTTATATTTTGATAAACATTATTATGCATATCGAATCAATAAGAAATCATGCTTTTATACAATAAACTTATAA
Source organism: Empis stercorea (assembly GCA_949752835.1). Taxonomy (NCBI): domain Eukaryota; kingdom Metazoa; phylum Arthropoda; class Insecta; order Diptera; family Empididae; genus Empis; species Empis stercorea. Next base: position 41,526,127 of record OX457086.1, on the reverse strand, counting down.
TTAATAAAGTGCATTTATCCGAAATTCATACAAATGGCAAAGGCGAAATGTTTGTAGTTTGGGATTTTTGAATTTGCAAACTAAAATTATAAATTAAAAAACTATAATATTAAGTAAATAATTTTAAATATTATACATATTCTTTTTATAATGGTGATATATTAACATTAAATACTATAACTATTATGAAAAATTATATAATAATAAAGATTGATTAACATTATAAAAAATTATTATGTTTAATAAATTATATTTAATTTTTATTATGAAAAATTATATAATAATAAAAATTGATTAACACATATAAAAGTTTTTCTTTTTAAGCTTCATTAAATATTGTGATCTAATTGTCAAATCATCCTCTAGTGGATCGTATATATGAGCCCTTGGGCATAAAATATCATATAGCTGTTAATCTATTAGGTAATATATTACATAAACATTAATATTATTATAATTTTATCTTTAAAATAATTGGATTAAGAATATATTTTAAAATATTGTTATTAAGAGCAATATTTTTTTGTGACACCATTTTAATGAATTTAATACAAATATTTTTAAGATAAAATTAAAAACTGAATAAATCAATAAATTCTATTTAAATATTAATGTTAATGTTATATATACTAGCACTCGTACTATCTTTCGACATGGGGCTCGTATATTAGCTTTCAATTAAGGTTCAGATAACTCCATATAGTTCTACCATATAACCTCATATGTTAGTTGAAATAACTTCGAATATTTGAGCATTTTACCTTTATACACGGTAAAGATAGCCACACAGACGTATTCATTGTACCTTACACATTAGTTAAAATAGCCTCGTAAGATAGGTATTCGAACTTCAAATGCGGTTTAAATGACCGAACACACTCGGTTAAGACACCGCTCCAGAAAGTTAAAGTGACAAATTTTAAAGGTCATCATAACTACAATTTTTAAAAATTGGAGAGCTTCGAAATAGAGGGTAGGCAAAATACAGTCACCATAGCCCCATCAATTTCTCTGCGTGTTTTGTGACTTGCAATCCGGCATACCATATAAAATATATGGGGCTGTCAAAATTTGAAATTTTCGAATCGAAATCACTGTGAGTGCCACTTTAGAATCAAATTGATTCGTTTTCTGTAGTCAATCTAAAATTCTAAAGAATAATCAATTAAATATGAATTAAATATGAATCTTCATAAAAATTATACTATACTGATTCTATTTTAGAATAAATCTAAAAAAAAATTTTCTGTAGCGGATTTTGTTCTAAAGAAGAATCAATTGAATAAATTAAAAGTATTAATCTTTTTCTTAATAACTATTTAAAACTGTTAAATCTTTTTTAGAATAATATTTAAAACTGTTATTCTTGTATGGAAAATTTCCTTGTTTAAAAAATGTACTTGTTCTCATAGTAAAAATTCAGTCAATTAGAAGAGCCGGATCCAAAGCATGAAATTTTAAATGCAAAAAATTTATTAAAATAAAATACATACATATATTTTTTAATAAAAATATAATATTAGAAATACAAAATCAAGTAAAATTACAACTTTTTTAAAATTAACTTTGTGGTACTTAATTCAGAATATGAAATTATATTTTTGTGTAAAAAATTTAATACTGTGTGTTTAGATAATTTTCATTTTACTTTCGAAGTTGAAGAAACAAATGATTTTGAATTTTTATTTTTTTTTAAAACTAAACTTGAAACTAAAGACAAGTTTTGATGCCGTTTTTTCAAGAAATAAAAAAAAATATATATTGTCAAATCAATTAATTAATTAAAAAGATATTTTTTTTGTATTTATTGTTATAATAATTTATAAAATATAAATATATTGAAAATAAATTTTTTTTTAAAATAATCAAGTCTAATTATTTTATGTTGAAACGAATCAATTTAATTCCTTATGAAGATGAATTTGAACGTAACAATATAATTAAATATTAATTTTTTATTTGATTAGTTTAAATCTTAAAAGGATTTAGTACATTGATTCTTTTTCAGATTTAAAAATTTGAGTACCTGAATAGAATAAAATTAATTCTTTTTCATAATGCGTTTTATAATCAGCTTTATTATTATATAGTGTTAAAAGTATTCTAAATAGTATTCAAACTGAAATCGATTAATTTAGAGAATCAAAAATATTTACTCCAAAGTGTAATCATTCATGTATTCTTTTAAACGTAATTAAATTTATTCTTAAAAGCTACTTGCTCCCTGTGGATTCCAGTAAAAGAATTAATTTAGAACAAAGATTTTTTGGAGTGCATCAAGTTTTTTTTTTCATACAATCCTGTAAAACTAAAAACTAAAAATTTTCAATGGGAACGCTACCTTATTGATATATAATATTTTTATTTCTAATTTATAGCCTCGTTTAAATTATGAACATAGCCAGAATTTGATTATGAACATATTACGTAAATATCATAGAATTGCAATCAAATGTACAATTTGATTATATACATAAATTTGCAGTTTGAACCAATATGCAACGCGTATTGCTTAATATGGATGGAAGGAATATTTTTAGTAAACATTATTTTATTTTCATTTTATTAAATTTTATTTTATTATTATAAACCAACGAACTAGTTCGTTGTTATAAAATTTTGAATTTTTACAGTGACTTTTTGATTTCAAATTTAATATTTGTCAAAATTATGTACATAAATCGATTTATGTTCATAACTTTTTCAACATACCCTTATGTACATACATAAATTTATAAATTTTCTCGTTTGAACATATACATAATATAAATATACGATACCCCTATGTATATATCAGGTTATGTTCATAATTTAAACGAAGCATATTATTTTTTCACATTTTAGAAATTTCTGGGTGTCACATATACTTAGTTATGAGTTTTTTTTTTATGTCCAATTTTGTAAAGCTTTATACATATACATATATTTTTTCCATTTTTCGACCGTGAATTACCGCGGTTGATGTTAATTTTATTAAAGTTAATTTGTACTTCGAAATTTGAAGTACTAATAATAATAACTAATTTATGTATATTTAATAATACTTCCTTACTTCCTTTATAATTAATACCAACAACAAATTCATATATGTATTCAACAATTCAACATTTTTACGTGTGCCTCTAATTAATTTATTTGAATTTTATACTTGAATGGCGGCAAAATATAAAATAATTTATGTTTTCAAAATTTAAAAATTTTATATTTTACATTAGTTCAGCAATACTCGCATAACTTTAAAAAAACATTAGAACAATTTTTACAATCTGCTTTGGGAAGCCTTCTCCAATTAGGTAAAAATATGTACATACATATAAGTATACATATATATATTATACATATATAAATATTATATATATATTATATATATATGTATATATGTATTATATGTATAATGTATTATATGTATATGCACATTATAATTATATGTATGGGTATATAATAGTATATAGAAGATAAAATAATAATATTATATTGTATTACCTTTTTTATAGTTAACACATGGAATAAATTTTTATTTCGTTTTTTTACGGCTTAGTGAGGAGACGATGAAGATCCTTAAAGTAAAGTGTAGCTTTTACAGCCTATGGCTTCATCAGCTCCTAAGTTATAAAAAAAATATAAACAATTATTATAGAAAAGTAATAAAAAAACACCGTTTTACCTTTTGATAGGAATAATTTTGTATATTTATTTTAATTACATTATACTTATGTATTAATGTGTAGATATAATTTGTTATACATTATTAAGGAGTACATATATAATATAATATAGTTTTACTATTGTAGTTTATGTAAATTTTTTCTTCATAACGAACTAATTTTTAATATAGAACATTATAATGCGCAATATAAATTGCATTAAAAATTATACCTAACTATAGCAAATACCATTTTCAAAAATTATTCATAAATTTCTCATTTTTTGTTTTGTTTGCAAATCAAATATGTTCAAGTTGCTATTGGCATATTTTTCAACATTTAATTAAGTTTTTCATCGCTTAATTATTAGCTTTTTCTGTAATTTAAATTTGTAGTTTAAGCTAATAAGTTTTATAGCAAAATTATTGCTAATGATTTATTAGGATTAATAAATAAATATAAAAAATTAGTTCAAAATTAAACCAAAATATGAATGTAATATATTTTTTATGAATTTTTCATTACTTAATAAAGCGAAAAACCGAATACAAAAACATTACCATTGTAAATACATATTTTATAAAAAGCGTGAATTCTAAAAAAATATAATAATTTTTTTTATACATAAGTATATGAGAAAATAAAGATGAACATAAGGAAACGGAAACAAAAGAGTCTTTATCTTCCATTGACCTTTCTATATATGGAAGAAACGAAATGTACTATTATGTATAATTTTTCGAATTTACAGACCAATTATTTTCATTTATAAAATTACACATATACATATATAAATATATACTTAATTCAGTTACATAAAATTAAATATAAATCAATAATCAATTTAAAATTTACACATTTAAATTTGCTCCTTTATAATAATAATATCTACACTACATACATAATAGTTTTTAAATTAATTTTTAATTGTTTTTAACATATCAAAAGGTCTACACATAAAAGATGAGTAATAAATATTATCATCAGATTTAATACAAGTAATTCTTTCAAATTTTGTATCAAATGAAGACGACAGTGATTTTTTATCATACTGATCATCATAAAATGATTCTGAATAGAGTTGGGTGTATGTAGAATTATCTGGCACTATATCTGATATATTTCGTATTTTATTTTTAATTGGATTTTCAACAACTCGAACAATTGATTCACAAACAATAATTTCATCATCTTCATTATATTGTTCATGTTTATTGACTTTTTGGTCCAGATAACTTTTATCGTTAATTTTATTATCATTATAATTGAAATAATTTTCATTTAATTTATTATTTTTAATAATATTTTTATAATAAATTTTATTTTCAATAATTTCGTGATGGTGTTGTTGTATATCATTTTTGTAATTTAAATTAATTAAATCATTTAAATCACTAGTACTTTTACTTTTATTATACTGTAAATTAATTTTTTTATTAATATTATAATCATTTTTATCGGTTTCTAGTCTATCACTAATATTTATATCTAAATTCGAGCACCCTGATTTATTTATTTTTTTATTTATTATAAATTTACTTAAATTATTATTTTGGTTATATGTATCAATAAGACTATTTAAATTATTATTATTATTACTATTTTGATTAGGATTATAAATAATATCTTTATTATTATAATTTTGACTCAAATATGAGATATTAATATTATTATTATTCGAACATCTTAAAGGCTGATTAATTATTACATTTTCATCGTTCAATTTTACAGAATTAGATAAAAAATTATAATAACCTGTATCATCACTAGTCGAATTTATTTTCGAAATATCTTCATAAATATTTTGATTCTCCAAACATTCCCTTTCTTTCTTAATACGCTTTCGTCGGGGTGGTGGCACAATAACATCAGATGTATTTGCTGCATCTTCTGTAATATTTCTATTATCATTGGGAAGTATAAAATCTAATGAAGAATAGCCATGGTCAGAATTTTCAATAGAAGAATAATCATAATTTTCAACAGTTTGTGTTGAAATATTTTCATAAAATTTATCAAATCCACCACAAGGTACAAAAGACTCATGATTTATTTCAATATTTTTATATATTTTATTTTGATTATTTGGTTTTTCATGAGCTGATCGAAATTTATCTACCATTGAAGAGATTGTATAAATTTCTCGTGATGTTTGTTTTGGTTGATTTTGTATTTTTGCAGTTTTTAATGTATTTGTAAAAGGATGACATGATGTTGTTCGTGTTGGCGATTGAGTACATAATGCCATAGAAATATTGCTGTTAGTGCAGAATATATCTGGAAGACTAAGTAACGATATTGTACCTGTAACATAAGGCAACATATTAAGTATTTATCTCAAAAACAATATCCAAAATTTAATATTGTAAAATTAAAATTTCATGTTAAATAGATGTAGTAAAATATTTGGAACTATATATAGACTTTGTAGGATTGACAGAAAACATTTTCCAAATTTTTCCATAACTAAAAATATCAAATAGCTACATATTTAAATTATAATAACGATTGCCGACCATTTGAAAAATCTATTGGACTCATCCTCAGTTGAATCTCAATTAAAATCTTTCTTCGATTTTCGTTCAAACGAAATGTAGAAATGGAATCAGAATTTTATTTTTGAGTGTCAAAACAAAATGTGTTTTGGAATTGGAAGGTCGGAAATGTGTTTTGTTGATACATTTTACAATTGACAAATAATAATATATTTTTCATGGAATTTTAAAGGTCAGTCAACAAAACTTACACAGATTTCTGGAGAAATGTGGGAAAATAAATAAAATGTATACAAAACATTTCACATTTTAAAGACTTGGTAAAGTTTTGTTTATTCTTGTTGAACATAACTTTACTAAAAAGAACAATTTATATCATTAATTATTATTAAAACATTGTCAAAAAATTATTAATTTTTGGAATAAGGACTAACAAACTTACTTTTTAAAAAATCCATTCGAATCACATTAAAAATTACAAATTAATTTTATTTCGTTTTCTCTTTATTTCAATGTAGTACATTACATATGTATATTATTTTATATTTCAGTTTTTCTTTTATTAAATCTTCAGTTTTCGTTTCGTTATGCATTTTATAAACTAACATCGTCAAAAAATACGGACAAATTTCAACAAAAATAAATAAATTTACCAAGGAAAATTTAATTTTAAGTCTGTTCAAAGTTATTTTTTTAATATAATTAAATTAGCTATAGAAATTGCGAACCTTGCAAATAGTTTGGCGAATAGTACAACGTGATTTATATGTACATATACGCATAAGAATTTCTTTTAACTAATATAGTTTCCCTTTACGTACATATTTTTAGATCTAGAAATAAAATTATTATACATATGTATTTCAAATAATGGAATTCATAAAACAGGTTTCAAAAATAAAGATTATTTTGTACGATAATTGATTTCTTATCAAATTTTAATTAGGGATTAAATAAGAATTATTATTAATTTTTGAACAAAACATTTCACATTTTAAAGAAACATTTTACGTCATTTACAAAACAAAATTCCTTAAGCACTCTGTATGAATTTTTGATTGCTTTGAAAGAGTTGTTTGATATAGAATTTTTCATGTTGTTAATATTTTCAAAGTATATTAATGAAGCCACATATATGCCACATATCCGTTTGGTATTTAATATTATGCAGATTTAAAAATAGCTTCTTTTTATCGGAGAAATAGCTTGTTGAACCTAAAATTTATTCATACCTCGTAACGTTTATTAACTGCATGACCCTCAACCAACACTCTAAATATAGAAGAGATTCATGTAAAATCCCAAGTTTTTCAGAAAAATCATTCAGTACCAAGTTTAAGTATAAAAGAACTATTATAGTCTGCTGAATTCGTTAGCGATTTACTAAATATAATTAATATTTCCAGTGTTGGGACGATTATTGTATTCTAACGTGGTCTTAGAGCACATTTTTAAGTTTGTATATTTATTTGCAATATCGAATCTATTACCAAATGATAAATGATATTTATTTAGTATAAAACCTATTACTTTTATATATATAGTCTGCTGAATTCGTTAGCGATTTACTAAATATAATTAATATTTCCAGTGTTGGGACGATTATTGTATTCTAACGTGGTCTTAGAGCACATTTTTAAGTTTGTATATTTATTTGCAATATCGAATCTATTACCAAATGATAAATGATATTTATTTAGTATAAAACCTATTACTAAATATAATTAATATTTCCAGTGTTGGGACGATTATTGTATTCTAACGTGGTCTTAGAGCACATTTTTAAGTTTGTATATTTATTTGCAATATCGAATCTATTACCAAATGATAAATGATATTTATTTAGTATAAAACCTAGTAATATCACACTATAGATGTGAAGTTATAATAGATTTTCTACAGACTTGCAATTTAACTTAAAATATTTTGTTAATATTGATATTATAAAACTTTAGGTTCCCATTGGATTAATAATTTAATTACCATTAAGCTCGAAATATCTTATTCTATTTTTATTTACTAGCTGGTTACACTAGATTTTTTATTGGACAGAACATGTTCTATATTACTGGCTGTTGAGCAGTTAAAACCAACGAACTATATCATATAGAAGCCTAAATGTAATAATAGAAGTCGTGACGTCATTCGGGCCTATCAAATTTTTTATTGCTTTCTAAGAAAAAATTAAGTATTATTGAAATTATGATTAATTATAAATAAATTATGCAATAAAAAATCTGATAAGCCCGAATGACGTCACGACTTCTATTATTACATTTAGGATTCTATATGATATAGTTCGTTGGTTTTAACTGCTCAACAGCCAGTAATATAGAACTTCTATTATTACACCAAATAGTACATGGCTTAATTATTAAATATATATCCGTCAACTGTCATTTTACCCCAGATATACTGTCATGATGTTGGAACACGATTTCTAACCCCTTTAGGCTTCTATATTATATAGTTCGTTGGTTAAAACTATCTGTCAAACCAAAATTATGATGTTTAAATTTATGTCTAATATAACTGCAGGGTGAATGTTAAAATAAAAATAAATATGAATAGATTGTATTTTGTATTCTATTTTTCTTTTTAACGTTTCGAATAAAGTACTACAGAACTTTGAATTAACTTATATTAGCTTTAATTAGTTTATATTTGAATGTTAAAGAAATTAGTTCTGTATAATAAATTTCATTTAATTTAATAAAATTTTATTTTTACTTTGAAGTAATTAAAGAGATTTTGAAGGGTAAGTACTGAATTTACAGTAATTTTGTATTAAATTTTTGCGTGTTTTTGTTTTAATAAACTATAATAAATTTATAAAGCTTGGAATTTATAAAATATATGAAACCCTTATGAAAAATAAACCAATTTGCTTTTGGCGAACCCAAAAAGGACCGCTTCTGAACCGCCTTTTCACCAATTCATTCACAAAAAGAAGTTTAGGTTGAAGGGTAATAAAAAAACTATTTAGTGCAATAGTTGCCATTTATATAACGTGTTTTTATTAATTTACGATAAGTAAAATTAAAAATATTAAATGCACTAAAAATAATTTAATGTGAAAAAGAGAGAAAATATATATATAAATATAACGAAGTAGTTCGTGAAATTAGGAATATTAGTGTTATTCCTAAAAAAATTAATATTAAAGTCCTATAGAAATAGGTAGAATATTAGGTACAGGTAGAATTTAAATCCTAAATTTTATATTGAATTATTTCGTTTACGGACGCTTTTCTTAAAGGGAAGATATATAGTCAAAATATAGTCAAAATATCGAAAAAATAAATTTCAGGATTATTTAGTTTTGTTAAAGTTTTACATGTACAGAAATCAGTATGCGCAAAAATTCGTGTCCGCATGCATGAAACAAGCTACATTCCCTGAGCGGGGAAGTGGATTGAAGAAATGAAAAATTATTTGAATAAATAAAAAATTAATTATATACTATTTTACAACTTCTTCGTAAAAATCAGACCTTTACACCCTTAATTTTCCAGGTGAAAGAAATTTTATGGGGTTATTAAAATTAAATTTTTGGTATTTAAAATGATTATAAGATATGTAACTTTTCAGAAAGGCCTTGTTTCTTGAAAGTTAGGTATAATAGATTTTAGTTTTTGAAATTTATAATGCCTAGCTCACATTTTAGATATGTCTTTGCAACTTTTAAATTGGGTGCAAAAGGTTAGTGATTATTCAAATCACCCTAAATTTTATCCCGCTGTTCTTATTAAGTACAGGAGGAGGTATATTTAGGAAACAAGCTTCATATCTTCCGCGAGGGACTAATTTATCAAAATTAATACTTGTATTTACAAAATTATATTTTTGAAATTTTTATACGACTTTGTGATATTGACACGACATCTACGACTGATACCAGATTTTTTATACGACCTTGTGATCTTGATACATTTACAATAGGTACCTACAATAGGTACCTTTTGAAATTACTTAAAATAATAAACCACCATCACACTTCAGGTAGGGGAGGTTAATAAAATAAACAATACCCCGTCTGCGTTGTACTATTAAAAAAATTAAAAATTAGATTCTTAATAATACTTCTACACCTTGTATAAAAAAATAAGACCCATACCTTCAGCCCTCTTCATTTTACAGAGGTAAAAATTTCAACATTTTTAGAATTAATATTATATTGCATATACATATGTATATAATATACAATTTCGAATATATATTTATTGTAATTGGTTATAATATCAAATTGTACAATATTGGAAGTTTTGCAAAAATTATAACTTTTATTTTTTCAGTAAATCCTAGGTGGATCAAAAAAGAGATACGAAGCACACGAGATGGAAGCAGCTGTTTTTTATTATATATTAAATTTTCAATTAATTATGTAGAAAAAAGATTAATAATTTCATGGTTTATTAGCTTAATTTTACCAAAATTTATCATCTATCTATAATAATAGGAAAAAATCACCAAATTGTCGATTCATTTTTTTAAATTTAACATAAAAATAAATAAATATATAAATCAATTTTATTTAATAAATCGTTTATATATATGTATAAGCCGAAAAGTACACACGTATCAAAAAACATGAGTCACAATAAATTACAATTTTTTGCTGATCTTATGCTTTTTTACCGCAATAAAATAATAATACATATAACTGAATTATGTGTTTGCTTATCAATGTGAAAAATTTTTATTAATTTTATTGTTTATTCATGTTACAAAATTATTTTTTTAATATTTATTAACAATTTTAATTAGTTACTTTACATAAATATGTTGTTATATTCGCATTAAAGCTTTTATTGTATATTTTTGAAACAATTGAAGTTGAAATATCGGATATTAAGTATATACAAAAGAAAGTCTTCTGTTTAGAAAATGTTGTTTTACTTTCTACAATATTAAGCTTTTTTGGTCGGGTATAACATTTAACTATATATATTTTAAATTTGAAGATACCCTTTTAATAATTAGATCTTTTATTAAATTTGTATCTTCAAATGACATAATTAAATTTATTTATAAGCTTCTTATGACACATTTTGATGTATATCGGCTTTAGGGTATTTGAAATTGTTTGAATTATATAAGAAGTGATATATGATTTATTTTATAATGTAAAAATGAATTGAAAGAGCAACATAATGATTTTATAGATATCATAGGCTTTATTATTATACATAAGAAATTCTAGACATACATATAGAATTATTAATTAAATTTAATAAAAATTAATGGCCGTATATATATGTTATTTGCTTTAGTTAGTTATTTTAAATTACTTGGCGGATTAATTTTTCTTATAAAATAGCTTTTATAATCGAATAAAATATCTTCAATTAAAAGTTTTTTATAATACAAATTTTATTTGCAACATTTTTTTTGTTAAAATTCTCTTGTAAATTTATCTCAAAAAAATAGTAAGAAATGAAGTAACAAATGTTGAACGAAAATTTTTACAACACAATTTAATTTTTTTTTATTCAACATTTAGGTAAAAGACAAACAAAATTTTCAAATTGTCGGGTAACAAACATAAAGAAAGAGAAATATACTACAAACATCGCGAATAGTACCTATGTAAATTACTAGAAATAGAAGTATATTTATTAACTATTACTGAATATTATGATATATGATAGACCCTTTATGATACGTTTTTTTTTTTAATAATTATTTTTATTTATATCTGAATTTATCTAAAAAGAATATTCAATGATGGATTTAATTTCGTGGGAATAAGAAAAGGGAGGGAATAAGAAAAACAACAAAAATATTGTCCAGAACGAATATTTTTAAATATATAAATATGTATTTATGTTATTTAACCAAAAAAAGTACAGAAACCACACGTTAATGGTAATGGCACTTGCTCATATACATCTTATTCCTTTCTAACAATCAACTAGAAAATTATCAGTATTTATCATTTTCTATAAACTTGGATAACTTAATAGTCTGAAGAAGTAGAAATTGATTTAATGTTTAAATTTTATGGATAAAAATATATATATCTAAAAAAATTAACATAAGTAACATTCCATAAATTATTTAAAATGAAATAAAAATTATATTATTTTTCTATATAAATATTTAATGAAAATAAAAAATTATTCAAATTATAAATTGAATTAGGCACAGCACTACAAGAAAAATTTGATTATTTTATAATAATAAAATTAAGTGAATTCATATTACAAATTGTTCATCATCATCAGGCAGTAATGACAAATTTTTATTATTATTCTCAGTTACAATTGAAATATTTCCTTTAATTGGTGTTACTGGATACCTTAGCGGGCCTAAATATTTTCGAGATTGTCCTTGGCCAGTAATTCGTTGACTCTTCTTTAAAACTGAAGCATATTCAACGGTTTCATTTGAATTTTGATCATTAGATTTACGAAGTAGGGAAACTTCCTTAAAGGCAAAAAAAAAAAAAAAAAATAAATAAAAGTAAATAATAATAAAATTATTTAAAAAAATAAAAAAAAAATATAAAATAAAATATTTGAAAAAAAATATGTAAATATAATGTAGATATATGTATATGTAAGTATATAAAATAAAGAAAATATGGTAGAAAGAAAAACAATAATAATTTCTCTCTCGTATAATATCTTTGTCTCTATTTATTTTATACAGGTAAAAAAATTTATTATTCAGTAAATCAAGAAAAAAGGAAAAGTAATAAATCAAGTTAAAACAACATAAATCATTTTTTCCCTTTTTATTTATATATTATTATATAATATTTCCCACAACAAAAAGTCAAAAAAAGAAAATATTGTAAGGGTTCCAAATAATATAATATAATAAATAATAATATAATAAAGGTTTTTAATTTACCTTTGGTTCAATCAGGAAACTTTTCCTTGTCGATATTGTACTATCTGACAATTTATTTCTTATGTCCACAAAATTTCCGGATTTTTTCCATTGTTGTTTATTAACCGGATTAATGGCTTTATCAAAAAAAATCATTTGTTGACTACTAGCTGATGATTCTGCTGTTGTTATTGTTCTTATTATTATTTCTTGATCCCTTTTATAGCTTTCATTATTATTTTCATTTTTAATAAGATTTCCATGATAAGTATCAATATTTTTGAAATCTATTTGATTGTTACAAATTTCTTTATTTTGTGTTATTTTATTTGATGACAATATTATGGCAGAAGGATTACTACTTAAATTTACATTTTTACTTAAACAAACAATATCCTTTGAATCATTTGTTTTGTATGGAATATTTTTATAGATTTTATTCTCATTTTCTTTATCACAATTATTTGTATATTTAATTTTTGTTGGATATAATATTAGCTGTGATACTATTAAATCAACAATCCGTCCAGTATTTTGTAATAATCTTAAGGATTCGTTATAGGATAAATTTAACAAAGAAATACCATTAACAGCTATGATCTGTGAAATTTTGTTTTAAAAAAAGAAAACAGATTATATAAAAATATATTTCTCTCAATTGATATTTTATATGCTACATTATAATATACATATACGTATGTTGTATACATATTTAGTTGAAACGCGAAGAGAAAAGAATGTTAAAAGTGTGTGAATTTTGTTTAATATATTTATTATGTAAAATATATGTAGAGGATTTTTATCCTTTTTCTTTCTTGTTATATCAGTTACTGTGTAGATAAATATTTAAATCCTTGATTTTTATGTTTTAATATTAAAAATTTTTTTTGGAATATTATTATTGCATTGCATATTAATTACCCATATTAAGCACATATGCATATGCAATTTAGCTTCTTTACTTGCTGTTTATATAGTTAATTTAAAATATGCCAGTATAAAAATTTATAAAAGTATGTTTTAATGGTTAGAAAATAGTTTAATGACCAGCTTTTTTATATCTTTATTCCTAATAAAATAATTTCATATGAAGAAGTTATACATATTCACATTCAGAAATATAAACAGATATTGAAAATATTATTGAAACCATAGCAAATACCATTAATAAATTTACAATTTAAACATGTTGAAGACTTAGGGATTGAATGGAAAATTGAATTAGATCGAACATAAAAATACTATTAATGTATTAATAAACTAAATTTAAAATTACCTGATCTCCGATTTGAATTCCAGCCTTTTCACCAGGTCCATTCTGTATTAAATCCTTAACATAGACATTGTTGCAGGATGAACCTTGAATAATACTTATACCCAATGTAAAACCATCACAATTATTTTCTTTTAAAATTTTTTGACTTATTGGAAAATTATTATTTTTAATTGAAAATTTATTATCAATAAAAATTGAATCTTGGCTGTTTGAAAATGAACACGTCGAAGTTTCGGAAGTATTTTGTTGTATACATAAATTTAAGTCATCCATACTACATAATTTTCCATTGTTTAGATTTTTATTTATTGTTTCAACATTATTGACATTGCCTTCAATTAATTGGCTTTCTATTGTTTCCAACTTTATGGTAGCATAATTAGTATTATTAAAATTTACAGTTTCCTGTTCGTCGAACTCTTTATAATTTTTTTTCATATAAATTTCTTGACTAGAACTATGAATTTTGTCACAATTACTTTGTGATGGTGGAATTTTTATATATTCTTTTATCACTGTCAATTTTGTTAGCTTTCTTTCATTAATTTCACTATTGTCTTGTGATATGTTATTAAATTTTTCAATCAATGAATCTGACATACTTTCATTTGGTAACGTGAAACTATTGTACTGACATGGAAGATCACTTCTTATACTCGATTCTATAATTATAATAAATAAGAAAAGCAATCATTAAAATTATGATCAATAATAAATTAAATTTAAAGCTATAATTTTATATAAATAATAATTTATAGTAAATTTTCCTTAAACTATTATTATTATTATCAGATAAATTAAATGTGTTCATATATATTTGAACTAATTTTCAATTAAGTAATTGACTTTATACTTGAATGTTGAAACATGTGAGCTCATATGATAAGTTATTTATAATATAACTAGAACTACAAAGAAATTATAGTTTTAATTGACTCAAATTAGTTACAATTTTTAAGTGTTTCCGAGTAAAGTCTATAAATTATTTACTTATACATATTAAAGCTTTTAATAAAATCAATTAAATTATATATACTTACGAATAACATATGCTTCCCCATTTTGTATGGAAGATATATTTTTTGAATATTTATTCTCCAAGTTTTCTTGGTCCTTATTACAAAAATTATTTGCTTTAATGTTATATTCGTCGTAATCTAATTGTTTTTCAAATACTGTAAATCTATTACTATAGGAATTTGAATTATAATTGTGGTCTATAGAAGCATAAAGGCCACCGTCTTCACTAATTTCAGCTGATTCAAATGCATCAGTACCAACACGTACATCTAAAGATGAAATAGAATCAAAATGCTGAGATTTTTTAAATCTCTCATAAATATTGTCAAAGGATTTATTTAGAATTTTTGATGAAAAAACACGTGTGCCCATTTTAACTCGATTTCTATTAGGACTACTATATGCTTTAAATTGTTCGTCTGAAGTTTCAGATTCTGTTTTTGTTAAACCACAATTCGATCGTGATGAAATTTGTGACAATTGTTTAGGTGATGGTTCTAAATAATTTCTAGGACATTCATTTTCTTTATTTTGATGTTCTTCTTTTGTAGTTTTATTATGGTTGTTACTATTCGTATCACATTCTTTATTATATAAAGCATTTTCAATAAGTTTTTTAAAACTTTTAACCTTTGTTATATTCTTTTCTCGAATTTTTTCTACAACTGAAATTGAATTAACTTCACAACCAGCAGTTGATTTGGTGCGACGCAAATATTTTTCTTTGAACTTTAATAGACGATTCTCATTCAGCATAGATTTTTTAGTATTTTTAACACGTACTGCAGGAGCTGTACTACCACCAGTTGTACAGGCAATATTCTCACCATCATAATTCTTTTTATTACCATTACTACTACTACCTACAATAATACCACCATTGTAAGTTTTTGATTGTTTATCAATTCCAATGTGATTTTCCGAAATAACAATTTCTGAGGAATTTGTATTTGGATTTTTATTGTCTGTGTTATTATCGTTTAGCATACACATTGGAAATTCTTTAGAAAATGTTTGTTTATTATTTGTTGTTTCGTATTTTAAATTTTGTGTCAATGTGATTGGAATATTTAGTTCATCTGATATGCTTTTTAATGATATGAATGAATTTTTCAGTCTCATATAAAATTGATGATGTTCAGAGGCTAAATTAAATGCAAAAAAACTTCTGAAAATTATAGTAAAACAATAATTATTATTATTAATCAAAAATAGTATAGGTAAAATTTGATATGCAAAATGTTATTTGAATATAATTAATGAATATCAAGAACATCTAAAAATAAAATATTTACTCTAAAACTCTAAACAGTTTATTTTATACACTTTCTAAAAATTTGTAATAGACTATTATTAGGTAAAATATTATTATTAAATTTATTTCTTAAATATTGCTTACATACAGAAGTAATACTCAAATTCATTTAAAATAATAAATCTCTGATTAAAATAAATTTTATATAAATGACAAATTTTATGTTAATCAGCTTAAAGAACTACTAGCTA